>JAZHYW010007218.1:0-170320 GCA_037355805.1 Ixodes ricinus | reverse complement strand
GTAGCATCCATCTCGCGGTCTTCGCGAGGTGATAGTCTCCG
Source organism: Ixodes ricinus (assembly GCA_037355805.1). Taxonomy (NCBI): domain Eukaryota; kingdom Metazoa; phylum Arthropoda; class Arachnida; order Ixodida; family Ixodidae; genus Ixodes; species Ixodes ricinus. The sequence continues at coordinate 170,279 of JAZHYW010007218.1, read as the reverse complement.
ACGAGCAAGCGGGAAGGCAGGCGAGCCAGGCGAGCCGCCGCGCACATAATACGGACCATTGTACACCTCGTCTTGATCGTGTGGGGTCTTTGTTCCTCCCTGCCTCCCCTCGCCGCATGGGAAGTAGAAACGGAGAGAGAGATGGAGCGAGGGATGAGGAGGCCTAGGTGGCGCCACTGTACTCCGTCCCGGCTTACCACGGAGCGCCACGGGCGCTACGAGCCAACCCGGCCAATCCAATGGCAGGTGAGTGTTCGCGTGACCTTTGGGAGAAGCACAACCGGCGACGACGCGCGCAGCCACGTGATTCCTTCGCAGCGCTGGAGTGGCTCAGATGGCTCGTGGCCTTGCGCTGCGGTTCGCCGTAAGAAGTAGAGAACGATGTTTCTTTTCTTTATTTGCCGGTCCATCCGCGCGAGGAGCATATGCGGCGTCGCCGCCGCGTCGCCTCGCGGTAGTTTTGGGATCTACCTTTCGGCGTGTTGGACGGTGGTTATTATACGGTCTCGCCCTCTGGTAGGAGGTGCTGTGAGAAAAATAAAATAAAAATACATAAAGCAGCTGCGTCTCTTTTTGCGGCTGCCAGAGAGAGAGAAATTACCTAATGTTTTGTGGCGGCGGCGTTTCGTCCCCTCTTTGGTCTTTATTGTTGTTGCGGTTGAAGGACGATGATGATAATGATGTTGGTGGTTGATACGCCGTCTTTGATAAGGCTATTAGTCCTAAATGAGCGCTCTTGGGAAAGCGAGGGGTGTGTATATCGCTTTGAGACGCGCTCCGAGGACTTTCGAGCGTTTCAGAGCGGCCCGTATCGTGAGCGTTCGGGTCTTTTGGACCAAACTGGTTTTAACGTGAAACGTTCTTTGGCTAGGTGCTCAGCATTCCGTGAAGCCTGATGAGCGTGGCCGCGAAGCTCGATGCTGATTGGTTAACGGGGGAGGTCACGTGACCAGAGGAATGGGCGAGGAGGAGTGAGGTAGGTAAGGAGGAGCTCGACCACCTGTGCGCACTGAGGGAGAGGAGTTCGAGAGTATGGTAGGCTCTGGAACATCGCCAGGATCATCAGCCCTGCCTACATAAAACTCGGAGTATCGCTAAACGTGTGTGATGCTAAAACATTTCACGTGTGCGACACAATCGTCTAGCATTTTTTTCTCGAAGGCGAGGAGGAAATGGGATGTGCGATGACCAGTTGGTTTGCTTTCTTTGCTGCCACTCATCTCCAATGCATGTTTTCGCTCACGCCCTGCGTTTCTCAAGCTGGCAGCGGATATAACGGAGTTGCAAAGAAAAAAAACCTTCCCCTTTCTTAAAAAAAGAAAAAGAAAAGCCGCAAGACAGTTACGCGCGTTACGTTAATACACGAAGCGGGTCAGGTGGGGAAAGACACTCAACTGGCGAAAAAATAGTGAAGAGTTAAGTTCCGAGCAGTAATTATGTTTCGTAGAAAGTGTACGCCGATCAAGGCAGCGATGCGATATCACATAATAGCCGCATAGTGTAACATATCTGGGTGACACATTTTAATCGTAATCTGACAATAGTATGGCCCACAGCAGCTGTTGCATGACGGGAGCAATGATAATATCGACTGAAAGCTGACACATGATCTAGTTTCAGAAATCAAACAAATACGTCCGCGCGAAATACCTCACTGGCTACGAGCGATAATAAGGTGCTCGGGATTTGCCATGCCCCAGTTTTTATAAACTGGCAGACGGCAATAGCACGCATTGTCAGGTCCTTTCGTGACCTTGAATAAGAGCGTCGACTTCTGATTGGCTTAACTCGCAGACCAGCAACGCTTTCTTAGAGAGTTTTAATGAAAGGCTGATAACTCTCTGGCGAAATTGCGCTCAACGAAGTCGCAGCTCTATAGCTTCGTCGAACGTCGGCAACAACGATTGATGGTTGCAGCGTGAAACCGGGCTCGGAACTTAACGACGCACTCGTAATGTATGACCCACCGCACAAAATCAAAATACTGCAAAAAAAATGTGGCAAAAAAAAATATCGGATTTGAAAAGCCGTCGATTGGTCGAGAGGGGCTAGGCTGAAGCAAGAGTCCGGTGCAGATCACGCCAGCCAATCATTGCCGTCCTGCTTCCGATGATCTCGTGCCATGCTCTCCGTGTTGCAGTAACTGTCGTCGCTGCCCCCTCCTTCCCTTCCCCCTCGCCTACTATGGCGTGCGTACTCGAGTCCATTTCATCTTCGTCTGCCACGGCGTATATAAAGTTGCTCGAAACCTAATAATAATAACAAACAAAAAAATATGTCACACTAAACGTTTCATGTGTGCTTATTGTTGTTTACATTTTTGTCTCTCCACCCTTTGCTACCACGCGTAGCAACCACTGCCATTTCCTTTCTTTCGGAGTGTACAGTTAATTTTCCCACGGCGGAAGCAGAAAGGAAAGAAACGCGACATAATGATCAAATTTCGAAATAAAGTTATGACGAAACAAAAAATTAATAGAAAAAAAAGACGGGATTCCATTTCAGTAATGACCCAGTTGAGTTGGAGTGGAGGGGGCCAGAAGAGGTTTTTTTTTTGTCTTCTTTTTTGCGTGTACTCGTTGCGGGAGGAAAAGTTCGAGATTTGGGTGATCGATAGAATTTCCGAGGCGTACACACAGCGGACGTCAAATAGAAAAAAAGAGGGGGAGAGGGTGAAAAGAACTAAGGGGGCAATGTCGGCCGATCGGTCAGTTACGCGTCCATTTTGATTCCGCGACGAGCGCGCAGACGGCCGACTTGTTCGGCAGATGACATCTTTCTTTTCTCTGCTTCGGGTTGGCAACCTCTCTCCATAGAAAGGAAGTGCCCCCCCCCCTCCCTAAAAGTTTGTGAGAGGGTGAGGAGAAAGAGTCGTCATCTCTGATTCTCCCCAATTTCACTCTTCCCCATTTGTCAAGTAACGAAATACGATAGAACAGAAGAGAAATAGGGGTTGGGAAGGGAACCCGAAAATCGTTAAATCTTAAATTGGAGCGATCAGAGGACACAGGAAGAAGCGAGTGGCTCAGTCGACAGCGGGCCACAATATGGTGCGCATCTACCACGACAAACCATATTGCCTTATGTCTCAAACAAGATAAAAGAAAAGCACAAACAGACACAGACACACACACAGACACACACACACGCACGCACACACAATTAAAAAAAGGGAAAACATAAAAGCTTTGAAACTAATGAAAGCGGTCTCTCGAGAGTTGAGAAAGAGAGAGAGAAAGAGAGCGGTTACGTAAAAAGTAGCTAAATTCCATTAAACTATTCGGTGCTTAACTTTTTGTGATAGGTGCACATACGAACGCATCGGAGGAAAACTTTTACGGAGGCCTTCTTCAGATTAGAATGGGACGGAAGAATGGATAGAGTCTCGAAGAAGATGTGGACGCGTAAACCTCAAAACAGAAATCGAACTCTGGTTTTGTAACGGAAAGTATTGAGAACTATATACTTTGACGTGACGTTGAGCAGCTAAGCTCGATAGGGATTTTGTAAGGCAGTGAGATGTGTGGAACACGAAAGAGGAGTGAGGAAAAAAAAGAAGCCATGATCAGGAAAAACTAAACTTGGCGACGCCGTCCGTGTAACCAACAAAGAACGGTACCGCTCGGATGTCCCAAGATGTTTCGAGACACACTGTCTTTAGATGTTTTGGGACATCCAAACACTGTCACGACAGTCTGGAGAGTCGGTAAATTAATAGCGCATAGACAGCCAAGACTTCCGAAGATATACTGTAACTGTGCCATGAGAGGTCAACAGCGTGTATGCTAATACGCGACGACACCTGCTAGGGCACGAACAGAAACAAACCGTGGATTCAGGACGGCTATACACGCAACTCGCTGTTTACAAACAAACCGGAGCGCCGGAGCGCCCCTAGCGGACGCCACCGGCGCCGCGCATGCGCGATGGGGGTGTGGGCAACAAGCGCGCCGTCGCCCATAAACAAACCATTGAAACGCGATGTTATCGGCGTCAGTGTGAGTCCCCCTGCCCTTTTTCGCAATCGAATTGTTGATTCTACGTCTTCCTGGCAATGTCTGACTACATGAGCAGCGTCAGCGAAATTAACGAGGCTCGTTACACCGCGAAACTTCGAGTGAATAATCTGACATGCGGCGATTCATTCCGCGTGGACGCCGCAGAATGTACGCTAAAGCCTGATTCACCTGATGAGATTTCGCTCGCAATTTTCAGTCGCGACGTCGCTCGGGCTGCAAAAGCGTGAACCGTAGCTGAGATGGTCGACGTCAATACTGAAAATCGCAAGCAGAATCGGACCAAGTGAATCAGGCATAACAAGTCGGTGATGGCCGCTGGTAACAATAATCAACATCTCCATGTATCTACTGTTTACGAAGAGCCTGCTTACCAACCTTCAAATTTAAGTCTTTTGAGGCCTGCACTTACTTCTTATCGCAAGGACCGGGCCAACTTTTGGTCTACGGGCCGGCGTCGTCTAAGAGAGCAGACGACAAGCAGAAACGTTTGAAAGAGCAGACGACAGTTTGAACGATCAGGCGGCCGTTTGAACTTGAAGACGCACTGAACGTAGTCCGCAGGTGGTCCGCACAACTTGACGGTTTTCTGGCGTTCATGTTGGAACAAAACAAATAAATCTGATGACCACAAGTATCCGTGAATTCAACCCAAAGTGCTTCCCGCCCAAGCAATCGTTGTCCGACGGCGTCTGCTTTTCCCTTTTCCCGGCACATATCCAGATTCTCGGACGAACCGAGCACGTGAAAACTGACCTTCAAACCTTTCTCGACACTTTTGGTACGGCCCCAGTCGCGGCGTTTTGACGATAAGGCAGGTTTTTGTCTGATTCCTTTCAAAACAACGCAGGAATACACGTCTGGCATGGGGACTTCTGCCCACAGCCCCAGACCGGAAGTGCGACCGGCGCGCCACCACCGCGCCGTGACGTCACAGAGATGAGTTCGTGTATACTTCGTTTCAGCTTGGGTCCAGACGCAGCCGGTGCTACAAGCGCGAGCTCCGGGCTTCCAGCGTCCCGGCCAAGCACGCGCGCTCGTGCAGTACAGGCACTGTTCAGGGCCACACGCTCGTGCTTGTAGCATCGGCTGCGTCTGGACCCAAGCTGAAACGAAGTATAAGAATAAACACAGACATAAACAAAATAAATAAAGAAAAACGGTGCGTGGATGCAGATGACTAAATATCTACAGAGGCAAGTACGGAAGTTGAAAGAATAGGCACGAAGGTAAAAAATGAAAGCCTTTTACAACTCCCTGTAACGCCGAATTAGGGCACAGCTCTTGAGGAGAGGGGGAGGCATGGGGGAGGGAGGGTCACGTGACCTCGGGGGGGGGGGGGGGGTCACGTGACCTCGAAAGGGGGGAGGAGGGCGGTCAAAATTTTCCGCTAAATTTAGCGGGAAAATTTTCCGCTAAATTTAGCGGGAGAAATTTTCCGCTAGATTTAGCAGGGAAAAATTTTCCGCTAGATTTAGCGGGGAAATATTTCCGCTAGATTTAGCGAGGAAAATTTTCCGCTAGATTTAGCGGGGAAAATTTTCCGCTAAATTTAGCGGGGAAAGTTTTCCGCTAGATCTAGCGAGGAAAATTTTCCGCCTTCAAATTTAGCGGGGAAATGTTACTCATCATGACCGCGCGGTTACGCCGACGGCGACGGCGACGCCGACGCCGCTCAAGCCAAAAAGCAATGCGAGCTCCGTGCAAGCTCTCACAATAAAGGCTATACTTTGCCGTCCTATAATTACCGCGTGGTTTTCTTTCTGGAAAAAAAAAAGGGGGGGGGGGGGGGAGAGGTTGCTGTTTACTTCGTGTAAACTTGATGGTGATCCTTACTCGAAAAAAGGGCAAATTTTGTTAAATCTTGGGAAGACTATTGACCAGATTCAACGATTCGGACACCCGTTTGAGCAATAAGCGAAAGTAATCGCAGTGTACAAAACCCAGGAGTGTACTCGTGCACACAGAAAGGGCTATAGAAGACGTTCGCAAGTATACCACCTCTGGTGCTGCTGGCGTTGTGTAAATCAGCTTATAGCCAAAACCTCCCGTAAGGCCTATCCTCGGATTGCTATAGGGCGTGCAAGTTGGTCTGCTCCTCGCGCACCTCGTGCGTTTGTTTACCCCCAAACGCGCCCACGTGCTTTTGTTTACCCCTATCTCAACCAATGATGGTGCGTGCTTGGCTGCCTCGTCCTCCTCGCGCGCTCCCTGCGCCTCAATCTCTCTGTTGTCCCTCGATTGGCCTGCTCCTCGTTCCATTCCGATGCGCCACAGACGCACTTTGGAACAATTGCTCGCCGTATATAGACCAGTGTCCGACATCCTATAGCCCCCGGCGATAAAATTGGGAAATTATAATCTCAAACACAGACCATCGTGACGAGAGGGCCTGCGCATAAAACAAGATTTTTGCGTCTTACGGCACTCTTGGCATCGGTGTTGTTCTTGGAGCTTCGTGACTATATGCCTTTCTGACGTTCTTGTACATACAATATATAGCGAAGGATTCTAAAAAAAATGGAGTCTGGCAAAAAACAGAAAAAAAAAGGCAGCCCTCTATTATATCATGGCGTCAGCATCAACAAACATGGCGGCGCCCATGGAACAGAGGAGACATTGGTCTACAGGCGCCGAGTTTAAGAAACGCCCGGGGGGGGGGGGGGCGGGGGGGGGGGGTTGTGGCTTATTATGACGTTCAGGCTTTCTGCTTCTCGAATCGTTCGTCCGCGTTTTTATCGGCTAATGCCGCTACCTCAGTGACTATAAGGGGCATACATATGCGTGTGCTTTGTGTGCAAAACAGTTCTGTTTTGCAAAACCCATGTGGCAGGGCCGTCGTACAGGGAATAAACATCCATCAGACAATGTCTGCAAACTGTCTTTGATTCACTATTAGAAAGAGAAAAAAAAAGTCGTAGTGACTATAGTAACCCCTGGTCACATATGTTACTAACCTCTTAGAAAGTGTACAGTAACGGTGTTGGTAACAGTTACTATAGTACCGAGAAGAGTTATACCCTGGTGCCGGCTAAATAAAAACTAAAGCGATTCTGTATTAAGAAAAAAAAACTTAAATCGTATTTACGAGTTTCTCCCCGAGCAGTCCAAAGCGCTGCACGCCTTCCCTCACAAGCAGCACTCGCAAGGCGGCTGAAACCTCCGGAGGGTGACGTCATTCAGAGGCGTCACGCGCCGACACGTGACACCCTCCGAGCTATGAATCGGTTCCGGTGGCTGGTAGCGTCCTTTGCGGTCCATCGCAAGGTGAAACAAAGTACAAGAACGTTATAAAATAACCCGCCCCTCTGCGCTTCTTAGCGGCCATGTTTTCACTTCTCCGCATGGCTACGCAACAACTAGCAACAACACTGATAGTCGGTGACTAGGTCAAGAGAAAGTGGAAGCTCCTCCCACCTCTTTCCACATTAGCGGAACGAACGGTGGAGAGGAGGTCGCCTCCTTTCCAGCGTTCGCCCTGCCAAAGCGGGAAGGTGTGGGAGGAGCTTCCACTTTCTTGCTTGACCTGTCACCGACTATAGTAACGATCAGTGGATCCGACTCTCTGCCACAACCACATTTAGATCCTGTGGCGTCAATGACGCAGTAAACAGCTAGTGGGAGGTAGCATCGGTCACAGAAGGGTAGTACCTGCTGCATTTACAAACTTATTCCCCACTTTTTTTTTTTTTTTTTTTTTTACGAAGCAGCGTGAGCGCGGCGTGAGAGTTCTGCTTCCCCGGTCGTACGCGTGTGCGGGGGGTCGCCGGTGCTCCAGAGATCGGAGGAGGGTGGACCAGTCACGGCGGCGGCCCTGACAAACGACCCTTTCCCGCCGGCGACTTTCGGTCATTAAGGCGGGAATCCGCCGTCTCCCGCAATCTGCGATTGTGTCGGCGCGGCGGACAGAGCCGGGCCCCAAGACACAAAGGCCAGACGATAGCGCACGCCGCCGAGGACACACAAACAGACGTACGTATACGCTGTGCTGTGTAAGAAAGGGGGGTGGGGCTAACCTAGGAACCCCAACCACGCCCCCTCGCCTCCAGGAAGAATTGCGCTACATTTCACGCCAAGATGGACCACGTGGAGGCCTCGCTGAGTAGGGCTCCGTGATTTCGAAGCTCCCCTTATTTTTATTTTATTAGAGATTTGGTTGTTTTTCTTTGTCAATGTTCGATGTCGGAAGAAAAATCGGTGTTCATCGTTGGCTATATTTCTCACCTACAGCGGACACGCCCACTGGGGGCTGACTAACCTCCCGATGTTTAAACATACACGCAACGCATTAGCCCATGGGATCACGTGGTACGCTCGCGGGTGGGGGATACTGGATTGGCTCGGATACGGCTCGTTGCTTTCGCTGCAGTCCAACTCGGGGTCGAAACGGGGCGGGGGGAACGGTTTCCCGCAGCGGGACCTTCTGGAGCAAGTCATTTATAATTGCCAACGGAGTGAAACGGTGGCGGCCTTGTTCCCTCGACACTTCCCTACTTTTCCCGGGATTTTCGGTGTACCCTTTTTTTCCTTCAATGACCTTGGGTGTTTTCTTTTCTTCTTTGGTTTTTTTTCTGGGAAGAAAGTTGGAAGTTCACGGCTGCGGCGGTGCAAAAACCTAAGTTAGGGACGGTCTTTGTGCGTTTGGTACTTATATGATGGAGAAAGAAAAATGCGTTCCTTTTCCAAGGTGTTAGCATTCCCGATTGTACAGTCATTGCCTAGACGACCCACTGGCGTCGGAACAAGAAAACGCAGGGCGCCCCCCCCTCCCTCCCCAGATAATTTCATACATTAATATTAAACAGGGGAGGGTAACACCCCCCCCCCCGGGGGGGGGAAAGGGCGCACTTTCCGTACACTTCCGACGCCCCGGCTATGACCTACTTTAGCGCAGCTGACTGTTGCCTTTTTCGTTGTCGTATGTCATTAGTGGCTTTGACCGTAGTGCTGGCTACGATGCACTTCGCGTACGTGTCTCGTGTGACGCCCAAAGACAGGATAAAAACGGCAAGGAGGTCCTTTCGGGTTGTGCCGCCTTCGTGGAGCATCCTACCTTCGTCAACTTTTCGACGTCTCGCGAGTTTGAAGCGTTCCCGCCAAGTGAAAGCACGACGGAAGGCAGCGAACGGGGACATCCGAAAGAGACACCCGCCGTTCTCATCGCGTCAGTCACAATAAAAATCACAAAAAAAATTAAAGCCGCTTACAACTCCCTGTAACGCCGAATTAGAGCGCAGCTCTTGATGGATGCACACGAGGGATCCGGGGATTCTCCCGGCACACGCGCATCACGAGATGAAAACGCGAGGCTTATCGCACGCCTGACGCTCCTGCCTGCTGCTCGCCTTAGAATGCGGCAGTCGAGAGGAAATCCCTCTTCTCCCCGCCTAGATTTAGCCGGGAAATATTTCTCGCCAGATTTAGCCGGGAAATATCTTTCCGCTAACTATTTCCGATCGCGGGAAAGTTTTCCGTTGGATTTAGCGGGAAAATTTTTCCGCTAAATTTAGCGGGAAAGTTTCCCGCTAGATTTAGCGGGGAAAATTTTCCGCTAGATTTAGCGGGGAAATTTTTCCGCTGGATTTAGCGGAAATTTACCTAATGCACCGCGCGGTTACGCCGACGGCGACGCCGCACAAGCCAGAAACGGGCGCCTAAGAGCTGCGCTCTAAAACTGATTTATATTTGATTTAAATTATATTCATTCGCTTTAAATCAACTTTACTTTATTTAAACCGCATTTATTTTTATTTAACTAAGATTAATCCGATTAAAATCACCGTAGCTAGACTCTTTTGGCACTACATGCATTTTTAACGATGGCAGACTGATTTATCAATTGTCCGATTACGGATAACAATGGAGAAGAAAGAACTACTGTAAATTTAAAGCAGCCTTAACTGACAACTTTTGATTGGTGTAACCCACGCCATACAAAAAAAACAGCTTTATTCTTTTTTTTAGTTAGCTTAAAATTTTCAGTTGTTTTTCCTTTTCTCGTCCAGATTTCCTTGCAATAGGAGATTACGTGGCCTACCGACGAAGTGGAAGGGAGAAAGCATGGTCTCAGTGATCCGATTCTGTCGTAAGAGCTTTCTGGTCGTGTTCCAGCCTGATATAAATCCTTCTTGATCGATGCTTTTTTTAAATATTTTAGTGCAAAACAAATGCATATAGGGCACATGAAATGATGATAGACCAACTCTAATTAAACAATTTCAGGGCGAATTGCTCCGCAGTTGGGTTGCTACGTCAAACCTTCTTGGTTCGGCGATAGTAACCTCGAGGCATTTCTTCTCGAGCCCCGCGTGCCTCCAGGTCCCTCCACTCCTCTCGACATCATTTGACTCCACACCATTGACTTTCCCCGTCGGGTCGGTCTGTGTCCACAGAGTATGGCGAATGACGGGCTGCGGCCGGTCACGTGTCAATTTTCCCGCTACATTTAGCGGAAAACCCGAATTTGCGTGTACGTTACGTGACGTCAATTTTCCCGGTAAATTTGGCGGGAAACTACTTGAATATAGGTCACTAACGTCGTGTTACGAGGCGTCATTTTTTCCGGTATGATTTAGCGAGGAAACTGAATTTGTGAAAAAGTCACGTGACATCAATCTTCCCGCTAAATCTGGCGGGAAAACTGACGTCATGTTACGTCACAGACCATGGCTTCATGAAATGCGGCTTCACAAAAGCCCGAGCAACTAGCCAAGGAACGTTTCACGTTAAAACTATTTTCGAATTCCTTACTGCGGGGAAAAGTTTAATTTAAATCATCGTAGCAAAACTGGTAATTAAAGTCACGATTTAGCTCATCTTGATTTTCATTTTCCACTCTGCACGTAGTTATAGGAATAATGTCTGAAATCTCCGGAAGGCCTTCTGTTCCGACGGTCATGCTAGCTTTTGATTGTAATGCTGAGTATGATAGTACAACTTGACGTCAACTTCTCTCGTCCAACGCTGGCAAGGCTAGCGTAGTTTTCACGGCACTGCGGCACCGCCCGCAGTGCAGCAGAGAAAGAGGGTGACGCGTGTCACAAACTCGAAGAAAAGGCGGCGGACGGAGAGCATCGCGAAACACCGGAAAAGCTGCGCTAGCCTTGGACCCGAATCCTTCTTCGCGTCCGAAGGATAAACGCTGCTTTCAGTTGGTTAAATTGCGCTTTCACATACGATGATTAACTCAGATTTTGTATCGCCCGAAGCGTCCCTTCGGAGAAACGCGGAGGGCAGTAGAGTCGCCTGCCAAACAATACGCTCGGAGACACCCCGCACGACGCTCTCTGGCCTCAATCTGTGCGTCTGCGCAATCCCCACGTCGCTGAAAGAAAAAAAAAAAAAGATAAGAATTTACGATTTTGCGACGCTTCCGAACGACACTATCAAACATTTTAGAAATACTGTAACTGGCGCCACATGGCGAAAAACAGGGTTCGATGACTCGCGGGAGAAAACTGTGCACGCATTAAGAAGGAGAAGGAAGACGAAGTTTTAGAACCAATCTTGGGAGCAAAAAGATAAGCCAGAATTCTTCCGGCGATGGCGGTGCCGCGGTCTGAGAATCGCGCTCCCTAGCTCCTGGATGATCGGCTTCCGAACGAGGGTGCTTGCTTACACCTCCCAGAGGTGGAAGTATGAGGTAATAAGACCCTTATATAGCTGGTATTTTACAAAAAATATATATATATAGAATTAGCGTCGCAGAACAGAACCTCGTCCTGTTGTTCTAAGATCATCCAGATGACAGCCGTTTTGATAGGAACTAACAAGTTGAAAGTTTGCAAGTACGGCCTCTGGAGGCTGCTATCTTGCATGCTGTTGTGGGTAGATCGTCTTAGGGTGCCTTCATGTGCGCTTTGCTTAGGGTGGAGACATCTGGCCATTTTGTTCCACACTTTTATTTTTCTTTTTTTGTTCAGAAGCGCCAGAAAGAGCGTGTCCCGTCACGCGTTTGCGGCGCTGACTGTGCTATGGCGACATTTTGTTTTCGTCGATTTATTTGTATTTTACCCGTGAGCGCGTGCTGTCGGCATCGGGTACTACAAAGGGTGGCATCACCCTAAGCAGAAGGACATTGAGGCACCCAAGATCGTCTGATAGTCGATCATTGCTGAGGCGTACCCAAGGTTTCCACCCTCGCCCAAACAAAGCGTTTACCGTCCACGGTGGCCAGACTAGCTCTCGAAGCGCAGCGGCTTGCACCCGTCTATAGGTATATAAAAGGGACTTCAGGGAAGTTCCTGAAGCTCCACGGAGTCATCAGGATCTAGCTTCCTTGGTCGAGACTCGAAAGTACCCGCGCTCGCTTGAGCACCTACTCGCGTATTTTTATACCAGAACCTCCTAAACAGACAATTTCCAAAAGAAAAAAAAAAGTTTCTCTTTCCATATAACGGTTTTGATCGATAGACAAAATTACAGACGCAAATTGTTGTACCCCTAGACCGTCGGCATAAAAATACATCCGGATCAAAGAATCGCCGGTCCGTACGAACAACCCCGCATCGAAGCCGACCACGTGACGATGCCTGAGCGCCAATCACAGTGAGTGCGGCGTCCACAGAGAGAAAGAGAAAGAAGACGCTAGACCGTTAGGAACAAAAGAGAGCGCGTGTGCGTCCACCGAGGAGGGCTGTCATTATGGTTCAGCCTTCAGGGCCTCTGGCTATGAATCCCATTTTTAGTATTTCCTTGCTCGCAAGACTTCTTTCTCTCTCTCTCTCTCTCTCTCTTATGTTGGTCAACGGCAGACACGTGACCCGAAAACAAATTTCGGGACGCCGGTTGACGGATCACCGTCGTCCCCTCGCTGCTGTTGTCCCCCGAGTGACTCTCGGCGACCCGTGCTCGAACACGCAGTCTCCGTTCCCTCCTAAGCTGACAGCGCGGTGGAAGCTACGCGCAGGCCGGACCAATCTGCCGCCTCCATTTCGTCACCCGACCCCGCTTTCTCTGCCCGTGGGTCAGACGCCTACCTAACGCTTTACTCGCATCAGTTACTTTTTTCGGTAACGAATAACGGCATTCAGTTACTTTATTTCAGTAACGTGTATACATGTGTCTGGCGTGGGTATGATCACGTGACGGACGATATACGTGTGACTGGTCCGTCGAGCACGTAGCCTCCAGTGCGCTGTCAGCCTAGAAGGGGAGCGGAGTATCGTCGTAGTTCGGAAGGCGGCTGTTATCCGCGTAATCACGAGTGCCGAGTTGCGTGCTTTAGGGGGGGGGGAGGGGGAGATGCGGTCACCGCTTTGTTTGATAAGCATCGCGGCCGATAACATCGCCGGGCGGAGACTTCACGAGCGACTTTGGAGTTGGCAGCGAGCAGGGCTGCCTTGGGGGACCCGTCAAGGTGCATCAGAGGCGCTTTAGGCTCAACAAGATTGGACAGCATTTGCGAGTATTTTCGGACCACCGGAGTTTGCTGTTTCTCGAAGTTCTGCAGCTCCTGGTGGATCCTACTCAATGAGAGGGGTGAATCGAAAGAAAGAAGGTGGGGGGGAACGAAGTTTCACGCGACAGTACAGAGCTGCAAGGTCCTGCATTTTAGCGTAACGTATAAGGCTGCCACTTTGAAGCTGTTGAGGTCCTCACAGACGCCGGGGTCTCTCAAGAAAGTTGGCCATGGCACTATGATCGCTAGCATGGGGTATTTAAAGACGCCATGGCAACGATATAGGGTAGGAATGTTCCTCACTTTCACAAGCTTATTGGCATTCTAATGGAACCGAAGTATACTCACACGCAACGCCACTGAACAAGAAGCTTCTTTGTCGCCCTTAATATCAAAAACAACCGTAAACGCTTCTTTTACATTTTTTTTGTCTCGGTTTCGCATAACTTGATGACGAAGTTGCGTAGATCGCATTGTTCGCTTTGTGAACAATGCGACCCAAGGATCTTGTCATCGAGCTTGGCGATCTCCGTGATAACGATATTTAAAGGGCCTCTCCAGCCTAAAAATACCGATCGTACCTCTTCACGCCTCGCGCAAGTTCACGTACCTTACTAATTATGCGGCTAAATTATCAAGCCACAAAGTAATGCGACATGTTGGGCTAGCTGGTTTGAGGTGAACATCTTGGGAAAAACAGCGGCAAAAGAACTTGGACAAGAGTAAAGAAACATGCACGACAGGACGGCGCTGATCCTGTCGTGTTTGTTCCTTTACCTTTGTCCAAGTTTCTTTGCCGCTGTTTCTTCCCAATGATGTTCATAGCCAAAATAACTGAGATTTCATCGGGAAATTAATCCGAGAAGCTCAGATTTCCATACACATATTCTCGTTTCGTCACTCGACGAAGCATGTGACGTAACAAAATACTTCAGCCGCTAATCGTGACGTCACGCCTTTTTCGGTTCCCCTCTTTACCAACATCGAGCCGCTCTCCCGAGACAGCCGAGATGTATGTCGGACCATGGGCCTCCTATATTCGCTTATATATAACGCTCTGGTTGGACAAACTGGCAGATGTCTCAACGATTGGCTGCGAAAGCATTGAATAACAACACGAACAAGATTATCTCGGTCCAATTAGGGATTCACCGCCGAAACTGTGGTTGTGATCACCAGTTCACAAAATGCACTGTATTGGCGCGGGAGTGACAACCTTCTGATGAGATTAATTATAAAGGCAGAGAAGATCGTGCAACTCGATGACAAGTGTATCAGCGCACCTTCCGTTTCTTCATCCGCCAAAGAATTATACTATACTTGGAGAAGTATAGTCAATGTGTCAACGCAAATTTGTAGAGTGTTTTTTTTTTTATGCATTAGCTTTGTATTATGGTTCTGAGGCCAGATTCACGAAGAGCTTCTATAGTTCACGACAACTTAGCTAAGGAGTTCGTAAGTTAAGAACATCGTAAGAAGAGGAGAAAAGGGGAGGAAAGCGACGTTCTCGTCCGGAAAAACTAGAACTTCCGGTGTCCCGTGAGCTCCCGATCCCCGCGAGAGTGGGCTGTTGCTATGGCGACGGCGTCTTCGGCAACACGAACAACCAATCGGAGTGGTCTGCATTGTTCGGAGCACGTGGGTTTTGAATTACAGACACAGGCGGCCTTTCCGCCAACGCTTGTCTGGGGTTCGTGTCCGTGTAGTGAAATGTCGAAGCTAGCACGATTTCAACGGGCCCGAATGTCAAGACCGGGATAACCGCCCTCGTCGACTGCTACCAACTGGATCGCTACGAAGGCAACACAACTGTCACCGTTGCGAAAAGAAAACGGCCCGCGCCGGTCACTTGCAAATAGGCGTAGATAGAAACAAATCGCCGCGGCGTTTTTTGCGGCCTCGGAGATGCAAGAGCGAGCCGACATTCAAGAAGATACGTTTGAACTATACCAGAGTGTCAGCAAGAGCCACGTAAATACCTGTTGACGCGCGCGTTAGATCGAAGTTCTGGATTTCCGTTGTTTGACCGCATTTTGGAAGCGCTTCGAGACCGATATTTTACGATTGTAACTCGAGGATGACGTGACACTTGGCGAAGGAAGGTTGCACCGGCATCGCGTAGCTCCCATGAACTGTTCTAGCTCGAAACTGCTGACGTACCGTCGTGTCGGAATAAAAATGGCATACTAATAACAACGTGTACATTCCATATGTTGAGAAGGTAATCCGTACGGCGTTTATTTGAGCTTGACCGAATCGATGAGACCCTTTTCGACGACAGCGTTCGTCACCGCTGCCTCGGAAAACAAGGGGTGACAAAGGGAAGAGATTGGTCTCTTAATCTAAAATTGAAGTCAGCGAACAAACTATCCATACGGGAAGGGTCCACAAGGGCCGCGCGGGCAAATTCCATTCAGCAAGCCAGCCGGTCGTGGGCAGACGGTCTTGGCCAGGGACCGTCGGAGCAACGCTGCGTCGGAGCAGGTCGGAGTGCCTTGCTAGGCCGATATTCAGCCGAGCGGTCGCTTGGTCGGTGGCGGTCGCTTGGTCGGTGGGATCGTCGCCGTTGCAGCTTTGCCCTTATGTTTGTGGATCCAGCGTTCATGCCCGTCATGGTCAATTTAAAGTACTACTTCTTTCTTTTTTCTTGCTGCTTGAAGTCGGGACGCGCGAGAAGAGCACGTAGAAAAATAAATGTCCGTTGGTCGTCGCGATTAAGTAATTGAGCGACACTGTCGGCCATGTTGATCTCATCGTAAAAATGAAAGACGTTTGCAATTCTCTGTAATGCCGAATTAGAGATCAGCTCTTGAGGAGGAGGATGGTAGCGTATGCCCCCCCCCTCCCCTCCTCTCCTCCTCTCCTGCTCCCCTCCCATTTAGTGAAAAAAATTTCGCTAAATTTCCCACTAAATTTAGCGAAAATTTTCCCGCAGAATTTAGCGGGAAAATTTCCCGCTAACTTTAGCGGGGCAACGTCCCATAGTGCAACGCGCGGTTACGCCGACGCCGCTCAACCCGGAAACGGGTGCCTAAGAGCTGCGCTCTAAAAGTGCGTCTCCGGAGCTGACGTAGGATTCCATCGTAACCTGCGCGAAACTTACGATAAGTTCGTCTCATGAATATGATTTCGTTCTTACGTTTCATCGTACGCACATTTTTGGCGCAAGATCGTTTCGTGAATCTGACCTCTGTTTCTTACATAGTAGAAGAAAGAAAAAAAAGAGGGTATCGGTGGCCGAGTGGACTAGCCTAGGCCAGCCCAAACCGGCTCGGAGCACGTCGAGCGAAAGCTGGCGCTGCAGAACCCAGGGATCCTGAGCTCTATCCCCTCCCCTCCCCGTTTCAATTTGGATAAGCATCATACCGGCGTGATGCTTATTCTGATGCTTACCCTACTGCGTGATGCATGTTAAAGGCTCCCGGGCTAGCAGTCGTATACTGTACTGGCTAATTTTATCATCGACAGTGGGTAACAATGTTGCCATGTTCTGGCAGACTAAACTCCCGCTGAATAAATAACTAACGACTAATTTGTCTCAGAAAAAAAATCAATATTTGTAATTCGTCGCTGTGTTTGTCCTTTTATGTGCCCTCTCCTTTTGTCCTTATCTGTAACTCGCTGTTGCTGCTAATATATAAACCCGAAATGCATTGTGGGATGCGACGCGCCCGACGCGATGGCAACAGGCGAGACGAAGGAGGGATGAGGAAGGAGAGCCCTAAGGAGACGGCATCCTGATCTTGTTGCGTCATGGCTCGTTTATCGAGTTAATTTCAACATGGAAATTTCCAGAGGCGTTTCATGCGCTTTACTTTTCAAATCGTGAGCTGAAATTTCGTGTGGCAGTGCCAGGAGTGTCCTGGCACTGCCACAAGGTTGTTATATAAAACTAACGGGCTCGTGACAATCAAAGCCTCGATATGCTTTCGGGTAGTGACTCGCGCCCTATCGCTGCAATGACGGGGATAGCCGAACCTTAATGCCCGAGTCCCACTAGAGCGACAAACAGAAACAAACGACAGCGACAAGCTTCAAACCAGAGTCTTTCGCGATTTGACAGGCTTTTTGTAGAATAAAGGGGCTCTGCTCAAACACGAGCATTATTCACGCAAGGGTATCTTTGGCAGGCTCGCAATCACTGGTGCTTACTTCAGGAGCACCAAACGACTAAACGCCCGTCTAAGGTAGCATCGCGAGCATGCTGCCTGTGTTCGAGCATAGCCTCCTCCATACTCACAAAGCCTGGCAGTTCGATGACGGAGCCATAGAGTGCCCGGTCGCAGATTTGGAGCACGAGGATCAGGTAGCACAGAGCATTTCTCGGGGAGTCTGGCATTCAGCGCGCAGCTTTTGCAGCGGCGAGGACCCGAGACATGGTTTTCAAACCCGCCGAGAAAACAAGCGGTAGCCCGAGGAACGCGAGAAGCACGAGCGGACATTCCATCGCTCGGGACAAGTGTGTTTCGGCGTCTCGCCGCAGCAGGGCGTCCGTCACATGACTCTTGTCTGCCGCTCTACCTGTTCACTTTCGGCGACCGCGTCACGCGACGATCTGCCAGGCTTTCTCAGTATAGAGGAGGCTATGGTTTGAGGCTCGTCGCTGTCGTTTGTTTCTGTTGGTCGCTCTAGTGGGACTCGAGCATGAAGATGTGTAGAACTCAGTGTGTGCCCTGCGCTCTGCCAACCCCAGCGCGTGGATCAGGCACGTAGCCAGGGGGGGGGGGGGGGGGGGCCGGGCTTTTCCCTGAAATTTTCCATTTTGTTGGGACCTCCTCTCCCCCCTCCCCTCATACAGCATTTTGTCATGGGTGGGCTCCCCCCCCCCCCAACAAAATCCTGGCTAGCGTGCCTGGCGTGGATATATCATAAACATTGGCGGCATAGAATCGATTCCAGATCACGTGGCCGCTTGTTCTGTCCGCGAGTTGAGAAGGTGATCGCTGCTCGTTTTTCACCATTTTTTTCTGCGACTGCCATTGCGTGGAGAAGATAATTAACGCGTGTTTCATGGGTTTTATGAATGTCAACGAATAATTCTAAGCGGTATTTAATGAAAGACCAAAACTTGGTACATTGGTCAACAGACGGTTCGCTTCATGATCGCTACAAACAAGTCTTTACGCGAGAACAATCAGTCTGAAACGTTTCGTCGTCTCAAAACGTGCGAATAATATGGCCTCCAGTTTTCTAATCCTCCTCCTTGGAACAAAAACAGAAGAACGCGGCAATTAAAACAATGTTACAGGTTGATTGAGTGGTGCCAATAAAGGGCAAATACAACACACACACGAAAATAAAATAAAAAAACAAAAGCGATATGCTCCTCGCCTTCGTTCAATTCCCGTGACCAGCATATCGCCGAACCTCGACTCGCAGTGGGACAGTCGGCTCGAAACTGCGCGTGACTTACGGGTCGACGCGGCAGTCAGACACGTGCGTCGATATTCCCAGACAGCCGGAATAACATATCGGCAGGCGGAAGAGGCCCCAATCAAAAAGTCATTGCGTACCGCCCCCCGCATCAATTGCAGGTTTCGCGCCTCAATAGAGAGACGTGCAAACAGGACATGCATAGACGTACGCCAGTATCTTCGGAGCCACTCTGTGGACCGACCGCGTGGCCCGGCGCCGTCTCTCTTCGACTATTGGGGAAGAACAAAGATCCCAGACTACAGAGAGTTCCCAACTGTTCGATCGAGTGTAACGTGGTTTATGCACCGCGTTCGCAATACAAGCAGGCGTTACAGAAAAAAAAAGTAACGAAAAACGCTACTTTGCCAATAAAAGGAGTGCAGCTACCGAGCCGACGTTACTTCAAAATACAAGGAACGAGTTTTTTGTTCCACATAAAACGTAACGCAGGTTACTTTAGCGTTACTGACATTTGCGTTACTTGCCACTGATGGCGACAGCGTTTTTCGAGACTAAACGAAATACGGGAACGTTGGCTTCTTTTTTCTCTCTCTTCTAAATTTGAAGTTTTGGGAAGAAGGCGTAAATCTTAGGCCTCAACAGAAGAGATACTACAACCGTCGCGTTCCTAACGTCTACCCTAAAGTAGCACTGGCACCCCAAAGGTCGTATTTGTTGTTGTTGTTGTCTAAAACGATGCAAGTTGTAGTCATAGACACGCAAAAAAATACCACAACGCGAAAAAAAAAATTTTTCACGCACGCGCGCGCTTTTTTATTTTTGGCGTTTTTCTCTCCCGCTTCTCACCTCCTCGCTTCTTTTTTATTTGTGACGTCAAATCGATTATGAAATTTAGAAGCTTTGTAAGCGACATTTCTATAATATTTAATAACGGCATTCGTAAAACATGTTTTTTAACGCAATTGCGAACGCACTACGGCCCTCCTTTTTGAAATACCGAAAATCGGAGTCCGGAGTGATGTCGCCTCCTGGCTTTTTATCCTCCCTCGGAAAACATGGCGGCGCTCGACACATGTAGCACTGAGGATGATCGGTGAGTCGGGGAATCGGACGAAGTTCTCTTTTTAGGTGCCCGACGACCTCTCAGACTTCGAAAAGGAAATCGTCAAACGGTCAAAACAACTGGGTTTGGTGTCTGTGTACCGTAGTTTCGGTTGTGACTCCGCCGGGGCAGCCTTTCACGCAGAACCGGCGCGACGTGGCCCCTCACGTCGCTCACAAAAGTCCACTGCGCGTTCTCTTCGACCTCACACCGTTTCAAAGAATTTGAGATCGCTGAAAGGGCCCTAAAAGAACTTCAAACTCGAAAGTGAAGCGTCGTCTGCTCACAGCGATAGGCGGCACGCACGGAGAGAGCGGTTGATCGCGGGACGCGGGCGAACACGACACTTCGGGTCGGACGGTTCGGAGGCGTGAGAGAAACTCGAGTTGCAGGACGACTCAATCTTTGACGTCACTGCACTGGCGCGGATCGCGCGGGAACTTCAAATTCGGCTTTGGAAATTGTTTTTTTACTTCACAAATACTGAGTTCCCAAGTTTCGAATTTTGAGGGTAATGTCCAGGCATCGTTTTCAATCGTTTCGGATAATAAAAAAAATATATGATTTTGACCTGTCAGTGCCCTTTTAACAACTAAACCAACGGAGACAACAACATAAATTGTTTGTCTCCATTGGTACCTGTCCAAACCGTAGACCGTCAGAGAATTTCAATAAACGTTTCCTTCCACTCGTCTCTATTGATGGTTTGTTTGTGTTCGCTGCACCTCGGCTGACGTAGCCGTGGTGTCCGCGATCTGCTGGCGCTCGCGTTCGGTCGGTGAAGCACCGATTAAAGGGGAGTTCCAGCCGAAAGCTGACGCAGCGATCGCGTCCAAACTGTCAGCCCCCCCCGCTCCAATCGAGGAAGACGGCGTAAAGAATCCACAGGACTTGTCTTGGCTAAACGCCGGACTCTGTGGAAAACAATGAACCGTGGAAGGCGCTGCGACTCAGCAACCGTATTCGCGATTCCAGCAAAACGGACGGCACATAGTGGGAAAACACTGAACTGATCGGAACAGGTCCTTTCGCGATTTCTGAGCCCGTCCCTCGTGGCTCCCGTGATGTTGTCGGCGGTTGGCGCAATGTAACACTTGTTCCGGTGACTCCGTCTCGTTACTGTCGAATCGGCGTGTCCCCCAGGTCGCCCTCAACGCAAACTACGCTACCGCGTGAACGAGACATTGCGCGTTTCATCAACGCTCGTCGGCACCGCAGTCCCGCCATCTCTTCCCGAAGAAGGCCGAGATACAGCGAGCTCGCCATGGCACGCCAACACATCGCCGCAGGTTTGAAACGTATAGCGAATCAAACTCGGGGCAAACCATTTCGAGTCCAACGCTTGCTTGCCGAAACCCTGTAGCGTGTGCGTCAGGCCCGTAGCGCCGACCCGCCGACGTTCGCAACATTCTCCAATTAACTTCGCCTCGAAATTGACGCTCAAACTGTCGGCGTCTTTGTCTTTTCTTCCTTCCGTTCCATGTTTGTTTCGTCGATGTCGGTGCGCCTGTTTGTGTTTGTGTACACACACGCGTGTGTTGGGTTGGCAAACCTTCGTGTATATGTCACGGGATGCGTCCGCGAGTGTTCGCTGCGGTGTGTGCGTTAATTGCATGTGCGTTATCAACATACGTGCGCATCTCTTTTTACGCGCATGATTGTGTCCATAGTTTGACACGAGTGCCTGTGCGTGTCAACGCGTGGGCATCCATTGTATACGTGCGCTAGCGTGTCCATGCGTGAGCATTCATGGTCTGTTCTTACGTCTTCTGGCGTGAGCGTTCATTGTCTGTTTTACGTGTCCATGCGCAGCGCATTGATTGTACGTGGCTGGGTGTATGCGTGAGCATCTCATTGCATGTTATTTTGAGTATGCGTGAGCATTCATTGAATCTGCTTGCGTGCGCACATGCATTCGTGTGAGTGCGTACACACTCATGTGCGCCTTTATCTCTCTTCTTCTTTTCTCTGTACATATGTGTGTGTGTTCGAGGGTATTCGTGTGCATGCGTGTTGCGCATGTGGCAGCTGAAGCTTATACATGCTCATACGCAAATTCAGTACTTGCATGTGCGCACTTGTCTAAAGTGAAGAAATGTTTAAAAAAATGTATAGGCACAACAAAAAAATGCGCATGTTGTCGTGTGCACGCGTGCGCATCTATCTTTGCTCGGCCCGCCCGCGCGTGCCGTCGGCGAGTAACTGTTTTGTTAATAAGCGTGTTTTTTTTTTCTTTTTTCCGGAAGTCGTGTAGTTTTGACCCAGCGACGACTCGCGGAAGCGCCGCAGCCCTCAGCGCGGGTCTCATTTTCCAATATACACACACACGCAGGAGCACGCGTGACGAAAAGACAATGGATTGTTTTAATTTCGCGAACAAGTTTTTGGCCGCCCGCCCTCCTTCCCCCAGAAACAGAACAAAACCAGAAAGAAGAAACAAAAAAAAAGCACTCCACAAAAAAGAAGAAAGAAAAAAGCTCTCCAGTGAAAAAGTAAGTGACGAGGCGACAATTAAAAAGAAGCAAGACCGCTTCCCAAATAATTCATCAAGGGCTGCGGTGTTTCCGGCAATTCATCGCTCTATCCGTCTTCCTCTGTTGCTTATACTATTTCGTCTTTTGTTTTGTTTTTGGGTACACGTGTATATTTTTTCTTCCTTTCTTCATTTCCTCGAGACAGCGAAATTCGGGCTTCCTGCAATCATGAAACGCGGCGTCACTAATCACCAATCGTCGGGGCCGTGCGCCGACCCCCTGCAGTCGAAAGCTTCAGTGCCGCCTCAAATCCAATATCCGCCTCGCCACTCCCGGCATTTGACTCGGTGTCCACAAACCGCGTCTATATAAACACACACAAAAAAACGCGAAGAACGTGGTAACCGACAACTTAAGAAACGCACGGCGTAATTTATCATGTGTTCGTATAATTCTTGCTCCGTGATTCGTTCTTCCGACGAATCTTATCCACCAACGCCGCAACCGTTTTTGCTATGCACGAAACGCGGATAGAGTCGCGGTTACACCGCCAATACACCGTACAACAAAAGACAGTCTCAATGCGAAAGCATTGACTGTCCCATGGAGCGAAGCCGGCGTTATCTGATGTCTGTAACAGCGAAAAACGGCACCTAAATACCCAATGGTATGGGCAAAACGGCACCTAAATTCCCATTGGCTGAGCGAAACGGCACCTAAATTTCCATTGGCTGAGTGAAACGGCACATAAATTCCCATTGGCTGCAAAGCGTACGAGCCTGAGAAAAAATAAAACACGAAGAAAAGCACAGCAAACGCAGATGCCTCGTCACGGAAGCCGGCGGGGGCGCTCAAAGTCAAAGCGGACGCGCCTCACAAATAAAACGCTAAGAAAAGCGCAGCAACGCAGATGCATCGTCACGGAAGCCGTGGAGCCGGCGGGGGTGCCGCGCCTGCGCAGTGGGGGAGGGTGATGTCACCGCCGAGCTCCGTGCAGTGGAAGACGTGGCGCGCTGCTGAATGCTTTCGTATTCCCACACGTGCAACGCGAGTGTCTCCGTGCAAGAGACACGGAGAAACTCCGCGTCTCTTGCACGATGTATGACAGAACGCGTGGACTCGGGAGCGCGGCTGCGGCTTCGGGTTTTCGAGCCGGACGTTCACCCCTCTCTCGCTCGCTCCAGAGCACAGAAGACGATGCACGGTTCTACAAAACGGTCCGATGTGGTCCGTGCCTTCGTTCTCCCCGAGGGCTCGGCGCGGTCACCCATATGCTCGCGTCCTCCCGCAGTTCATTCGGTCTCGATTCGGCGAAACCGCGGCACACGCCCAACCGCATGCACGCCTTTCTTGCATCGCGAATGACTCACCACCGAGCGCCCACCTGTATACGCCGGGATTACCCCGTCATTTGATCAAAACCCGCGCGCGCCTTTCGCATCGCCTCCACAAAACAACTCGGCGAAAGGGGCTCGAGTATTCCTGTTTCAGCATCAATCCAAAGGAAATTTAGATCGATGTTTCTTTTAAACGAATGATTAAATGTCAATTCATTCAAACAAAAAAAGACGGAACTCGTCACGTGGTTGAAAGCTATGCGACTCCAATATTCTCTCTAATAAGCACCTGAAGTTGATACACCCCCGCAACCAACGGCCGCGTGAAGCAAAAAAAAAAACAATCTCGCGCTTTTCTTTTACATTACAAAATTCTACGGTGCATACAACACGCATAGGCCCGTGAGCCTATCTCAGCACCGTGCTTTGTTTGTACGACAACTCGCGCACAGAATTCCCTTTTCAAAGCCACGTGCTCGGTCCCGTGCCCGTGACGACCCCACCGCAGATGTTTGCGACCTTCGACGATCCGTCGCAGTCGCCGAGTATTCGTCTAACTCCTTAGTGCGCGATGCACATAAGTCCTTTCGCACAACGCGTTCGACTCCTTGACAAACCGCCAGCTCTCCCGTCAAGAGGATCGAGCAACACTAAACGGGGTGGAGCGCTGGATCCGCAAAGTCATCATCATAAGCTGTTCCTACCCCGCAAGAAGTGTTCCCTCTCCCTTTTATCCTCGTATCCACGACTTTCTTTTCTTCCCCGTTCCACTTTACGACGGGCGGCAGACAACACTACGAGACGTTAAAGCCAATCCAACGCCGTGCGAGTGTCACGTGATATACGGGTCGGGAGCGCAGCAACGCGCGGGACGCTTAGTCACGTGACGGCGTTCCCAGCGCGCGATTGACTGGGATGGCTCGCCGCCATCGTACAATAAAACGGAGTAGAGAGAGAAAAAAAAAAAAAAAGTCAGACAAGCGAGAGAGAGAAGAGCAGTTTCATGCTCCGAAACGTCCGCCCGCGTCAGGAAGAGTGACGCCACTAAAACAGGCAAAAAAAAAGTGAATGCAGCGTTCAAAAGAGGCCCCAAACTCCGTCAATCCGCCATGTATGCCAACTTGTAGGCGCTCTGTAATTTGGGAGGCCCCAGGGCAGGTACCACTTTGATGCGGCCTCGGCAGGAAAAGATGGTGGGGGGGAAGAGCAGGGGATGTTGTACACGGGCCACCCCGAAATGGGGCTCAGCCCCCTCATCCGGTGGTCAAACAATCGGGCAGCAGGGGGGTGGGCGGGGAGACACCTTTCTCGCTTGACCTTGGAGTAAGAGGTTTTTACGCGTTCCTTGCCCCCCACCTACCCCCCCCCCCCCCCCCCGAACACACACACACACACTCTCTCTTCTCGAAATGGAGACGCATCTGCGAATGCAGCGCATACGTCAAAAGCTATAAGCGCCTGTTTCTGACACGAAAATGAGTCGTGAAGGGGACCCTAGCCCCCTAGCACGTTATCTGTCGGTAACATCCCCCTATCCGTATCGCGGGGAGGCGGCTGTCCCGTTATTTCGTAAACGGGACAGCCTGCAACAATGTGTCACACACAGCAAAAAACCTTTACACCCATTTACAAGCTGTGCTCACACAGCTAATGCTAATGCATCATACAAAAGACGGTCTGGGGAGGATACTGTCTAAAGCATGTTTCTTCCTTATAGGAGGTCCCCGTGTCGCGTTGCTCGTACAAAAACTTGTCTGCCGACATGTTGGAAGCATGCATATGTATACGAAGCGCTTCGAGTATACTCGAGGTGTATCCCCAGATAATTCCGCCATCATGTCTGCAGCCAAACGCAGTCTCGATGTGCGAGAGCTGTGACTGCTTCTTGTATACCTTCAGGTAAAGGGGCAAGCCACGTTTCTCACCCGAAAACAGGGCGGACTTGTAGCAAACCGTTAACGCGTCTCCGCGTACCGTACTATACCGGACTTGAGCGGCTTTTGCAAGCGTGCTCTTATAACTATGAGGCGAACGCGGCCGGAGTGATACCGTGACCGCGGTGCGCGCGCTTATAAAAGCATGCTTCAAGGGCTCCGGTATAGTTCGGTACGCGGAACACGGTAACGGTTTGCTAAGAGTTCTTAGTAAGTCGTGGAAGGAAGCCTCGCACGTTGTTCACCCACCAGTGCCTTCCCATATATATACGTACCCCGTGTATCGACGTATCCGTATCACAGGGAGGGTGTCCCGCTATCTCGTAAACGGGACAGCCTATGTATACCCTATATGTCACTCAGTTTGGACTCTCCAGCACAGTATATAGTTTTAGTAGATCGTTCCGATACCACCCCGACAACGATATCCGATAACGGTACGATGCATGCGTAATAGCGGAGTGTCGGCTATTGTTATCGGAGTCATCAAAACCCGCTTTACTAAAGACTCTGTAGTGTCCCGACAACATCCATATAAAATGTTTCTGAGCGGCGGGCGTAAAAAAAACAAAAATAGTATAAGTCAATTAATGAACGGAGTGCACTGAAACTTAACAACGTAAGATGTTTTCTGGGTGGCACATTTATCAAACTCAATTTTTCAATGTGCGTTTCAGAAAAAAAAAAAAAATAACAAATTATGTGCGCAAATGAGCTGGGGTGGTTAAACATTTGAAAAAAGTGAGTGGAACAAGGGACGGACAAACACTTTGTGTTTGTCCGTCCTATTGTCCCAGTCTCGGTTTTTTGTTTTTTTTTTCGGAATCTTTACAAATCTTGTTTTGGTGAGTACAGAGCTAGTCAGACGGTTTTAGGTTTTATTTGAACATCTTCGCAAAAAGTTCAATCGCATCCTGTTAATTGGTTTTACATATATGCATCTATTTTTACGCCCGAACAGCGGTTGGAAACATCCTGTAAAAAAACAAGGCCGCCGTGCTGAATTTTTGACGTCACGCAAAGAAGGCCAACGTACTCGGGCACGGGTTGGTCTCGAGTGGGCTGCGTCGGCGTTAGTCTGGGGCTCCCGTTCTCACTGAGCGAACAGGAGTCCAAACCGGGCGCGTGCACCGTCCCGCTCTGGAAGGGCGTTTTTCCTCTAAGCACGCAAGTGCGCTGCGGCGAAGCGAGACACGCAGGACCGCCCCGTCCACTCCGCAGGTGTCGCTTCTCCGCAGTGCACCAGTGCGCGGTGTGAAGCGCACTCAACAGCGTTAGCTAACTCGCCCAAACATAACTGATGATTATTATTGGTTTAGTGGCGGAGCAGCAACGAAGGCTATAGTGCGCCCAGCTAAACGTGTCTGGAGTATACTAAACGATCATTAATCCGAGGCTAAAAAGTTACATGTAAATATCCTGTTTGTGTAAAAAACAAAATCTAAAACTAGGCTGATCGGGGGTGAGATGGAGGATGATCTCTAAAAGTTCCGGAAAATATGATCGACGTACTAGATGACGAGACGTACAATGCCATAAATTTTGCGAGATACTTAGAAGTTCTCCGCAATGGCCACATGGTGTAACAACATCATCACAGAGCAGAACGTGACAAACGAAAGTAATCTATACCCGGAAGGCACAGGAGAACCTCCATACGACGTTCCCCGTTAAAGGCTTGATGTTGTGAAGCTTGGCGTATCCTATTCTAACTGCCATGCGTGAAAAATTATCTCTTCAAAAGTGGTTTAAGATCCTGGCGGGGTAAGCCATTGGATGTCAACAATGAAGCTCGAGCAGACACAGTTCATTTATCGGCTTCTTTATTTCCCACGGTCGCAACGTGACTCGGCAGCCAGCAAAACTTTATGACCCGACCACGTCAGAGGGCTCTATTGATTTTAACATGCAGATGTCGTGTGAGACAATTCTTTATGGGCATCAGGGAGGACACAGCCAGTAAAGCGCTTTCTGGAATCGACAAAAAAACAGTTTCGTGATATTGCTACTAAAATACCGTAGAGCTCTGCAGTGAAAATGCTTGCCCTACAATCAACTTGCATGACTTTCCCGTAGGAAGTAGAATACAGAGCACATCCTAGGAAAGTCAGAATTTGGACCCATCTGTATAAAACTCCCAAATGTGGACCCGTATATCTCCTGCAAAAAAGAAACCACCGCTGAAGAACTTGTAGGCGAAGAGACCCTCTTACCAGTGTTGTAGGCGTTATCGAAAAAAATGTAACGAAATACGTTACTCGTTACTTGCAAATAAAAGGAACGCGTTACCGACCTACGTTACCTCAAAATAAAAGGAACGCGTTACTGTTACTGATAAAAAGTAACGCGTGTTACTTTTATATTACTTTTATTTATAAATTGACGGTAATGGCATTCCTTGTTTTGTTTCTGCGACAGCTTTTTTTTTTACACTGGGAGAAAGCGCGTGGATGTTGGGATTTTTATAAAGTGGGACTTTTTACGTGGGGAAAGGACAGGCAAATTTTTGGAAGGTATGCGGAATTAGCGTAATAATTAATGACTTGGCGTTTATATTTGGTTTCAGCTTAAGTCCAGACGCAGCCGATGCTAGGAGCTAATAGCATCAATTGAAGCAGCGTCAAAAGCGCGAGTCACTGGGCCTTTTCTTGTTTATGATTGGTTCAACATGATGGTGACCTTTTAACGCTGTCTGGTTGGTGCCATCAGCTCGTAACGTCGGATCGAAACGCGAAAACATTTTTTTAAATGTCTTGGCAAGAAGATGTAACGAGTCACGTAACTCCGTTGCCCGTTACTCGAAATAAGTAACGTAAGTACGTTACCCGTTACTGTTTGGAAAAAAAGTAAGAAGTGCGTTACTACGTTACCGGAAAAATTAAGACGTTACCGATAACGCCGTTACTTGTAACGCGTTCCGGCCAACACTGCCCCTTACTGTACTTTGAAAGTGACCAGTCACAGAGAACCGGCAGGGCATCCCAAGGAGCAACCCTATATGAGGGTTCTAAAGGAAGACCACCTCATTGACGGGGATATTAAGGGATTGACAAATACTTTGAAGACAATGCTTAGTCGTCTGACAATGCTTGGCTTGTTTCCAAAAATATGAGAAAAATTTGCAAGTATAAAAAAAAGGGAACCATAGAAGGGATGTTGTGGATTTGGAAAAACTTTGTAAGCATAACAGACAATGAGGTACAGCCTTCGTTTCTCGAGAGACATCTGATGCGTATCAGCTTACAAACTCCTCGCAGGAGATGTGCGAAATGCACACGTAACAAGTAGAAGTCCGAGGTGGTGTATTGGGTCGAGCATCTTAAGAGCAGATGAGCGTGCCGACCCGCATACAAATGCGCCATAGTCGAGGAGAGAACGAATTTGAGAGCTGTATAGTCGCAGGAGACAGCACCTATCAGAATCCTTGCAGGTATTTTCGTTTTAACTCATTTAGAAAAGGCACACAGCTAAAGCTCCTTCTGTCAAAGATCACACCCAAAAATGTATGTTCTTGATGGACATATATTCCAAGGCTATTAAAATGCAAGGAAGGATCAATAGACAATCCTCAGAGCAACAAACAAGAATGCAGTGTTTTTGTCGTTGTTTTTTCAGGAGAAAACTTGGTCATTCTCATCTGCTCACCTACAGATGCTATTGATTGTAAGTTGCAGCTGCCGCCGTCACAACTGGAGAGATTACAGGAAGATGCATATATCTGCACATCATCCACATGTAAAGATTAAGATACTGATGGTGGCATATAACTAGGGTGTGTATTTTCCGGTTTTAACCGAAAAACACCGATAAACATCCGTCGGTGACGAAAATACAAAATCGGTTAAAACCGAAAAACACCGGTGGTTGGATATTTTCGCCCTGGTTAAAACCGAAAAACACCGGTCGAAAAACACCGACCTAGCGAAACCCTTTCCCCGTAGAGGTTCGTCAAACGTGTTATCTCGTGGATCCTGCATTCTTCCAGTGTCTATACATGGCTTGCACGTGGCGTCAGTCCGCCCTCCTTTCTGGGGGTCAAAAGCGTCTAGTTAACGCAGTGGAAGCTAAGCTCTCACACGCCTTTCCCCCATTGTGTCTCCCATGGCCCCCTTTTGTGGAAAAATTAACGCAGTGGAGGGTACGCTCTCACGTGCCCTTTCCCCATTGTGTCTGGCCAAGTGATGTCGGTGCAAGCCATGTATTCAGAGGTTGCTCTGGTTCCTGGAAGACACTGCCAACATCCGTGTCGTACAGGGCTACTGACCTTTGAGAACTGAGATGCGTTCATTGTTATCTGTTTAGTTTCCATGGGCTTTTGGGGAAACGGAAAAAGGGTTTTGTTGGCGTGGGGGTTTTTCGCTGTATAAAAAAGGACCGTTCTGTAAAAAATTTGCAGACGTGTTTGAGAAGGCGCGTCCGTCCCGCGTCTGCGGGTTTCCTCAACGTGAGACGTTAAAGCTTGTTGATTCCTTCTCTGCCTACTATCAGATGATTCAAAGCAAGTGGTTTAGGACTGTTTCCCGAAACATCTCTGATGACTTAGATTTCATGGATGAATCGTCGTTCTGGTTCCGCGTGCAAATTGTTAATCCGTGCATAAAAGTGGAGCTGCCAGAGGGATTTGTGCCTTATGAAAGTATCTATCGGCTGGTCCTCCGAGACGAGCGCAAGCTGAGTGACCTAGAATCAGAGTTTCTTTGTTACCGCCAGTAGGCTGTGACTAGCACCGTTGATCCAGTGTTATTTTGGAAACTTCATTTACCTGACTGGCCACTACTGTCCCAAGCCTCGCTGGACATTTTGGGATTTCCTGTGTCCAGCGCAAATGTGGAGCGTGCGTTTTCAAAATTGCGGGTTGTGAACCGCAAGGAACGTGCTGCCATGACGGATGCAAGCCTCTCGAAGTATGCTTGCATCTACTATAATAACCAAGCGTGAGAAATAGATGCTTCCTCGAGAATAAGTGTATGAAATATGTGAATAAAATTGGAACTCTCTGTCTGTGATCAATCGCATTTTTTTCCACCGATAATCACCGATTTTAGCCTCGTCGTGAGACGTTCCACCGAAATACACCGGTGTTTCGAAAATAAATAAACACCGAAAAACATCCGCCGATTTTTCCCACAAATAAACACCGGAAAATACACACCCTACATATAACCTTTGCTAGACTGTTAATCTCCACAGCAAACAGAGTAACGCTCAGCACTGTTCCTTGAGGGACACAATTTTCTTGGGAGAAGACACCCGACAGTGTGGTGCCCAGTCGGAGTTGAAACGTTCTTTCTCTCAAAACAGTTATGTAGGCACTGAAGCATGCTGCCCCGCACGCCACAGTTGTACGCGCCACAAAGAATTCCGTACCACCAGAAAATATCATACGCCGTATAAATGCCTCAAGCAACAAAGAGGGCTTTGTTGACAGCAGTACACTACCAGTGCTGCCACTATACCCAGGTGTGGTTGCAGGGACAGGACCCGTTTCCACCCGAGTTTGGCCCTTGCCGCCTAAGAAGGTGAAGGAAGGAAGGGAGCGTAGAAGAAAGGAGAAACAGGTAGAGACAAAAGTGAAAGAAGAAAGTGTAGAAGAGACGACTGACTGAATCATCCTGGCCGGGCCTTACCAGGACACCCGTTTACGAAAAGCGGGGGCCGAAGTGGCGTACTGCCTCGGCCGGGGCTGCCCAGAAGGGTCCAAACCTACCCCGGGCTCAGCTCAGCCACCAGGGTAAGATGCCCTTTTCCCCGGCCACGGGCACGCCACGCACAGCCGGGGGGAGGGGGGAGGGAGGGACGAGTGGAGGGGCCAGGGGGGGGGGGTGAACCCACGTAGCTCGGGGTCCATGGTGACGTCACTCACCAAACACCTACTAACGCAGGTGCCCCCGCGAGGACTCGCCTAAACGTATGCCACAAACACAATGATATCGCAAAACTGACGAGCACTGACGATTCTCCCTACGTATACCAAATCGAGTAGTAGTACAATTGTTCGCAGAAATTAATGAAACTTTTTAACGCGAAATGTCCTCTGGCTAGGTGTTTGGCCTTTCGTGAAGCCCAGATGAAAGTGAATGCTGGATAAATGCGTGGCCCCAAGGCTCGACACTGATTATAGTCGTTATCTGGCGAGAGAGGAAGAGTGAGGTGCTCGACGCTGATTGGTTAGCGGAGAGGTCATGTGACCAGAGGAGTAGGCGAGGAGGAGCTCGACCACCTGTGCGGACTGAAGGAGAGGACCTCGAGAGTGTGGAAGGCTCTGGAAGATCACCAAGTTTATGAGTCCGATTAGCGGTAGTATCGCTTCACTCTAGGAACAACTATCAAGTGTACATACGCGTTAAACTGTCCGACAAAGAGCGCCGTGATCGTTGGGGTCTGAAAACTCACAGTATTGTTAAGCGATTGTGCTGCAAGAACGTTTCACGTATCCAACACAATTGCCTAAAAGTTTGCCATACAGCATATTTTTCTCTTTTTTAGTAAACACAAGCCTACAGTAAAAAGCCCCCCCCTTTTTTTTTTTTTTTGGAAAGTTGCGTTATTTTTTGTTGCGTCGATTATCCGATGCCGTCATATTTCGGGCTCGCACCTTGGGCACGCAGCGCACAGAAGCGCTCGGCGCGGGCTCGGATTTAATCACACGCTTCGTGCAGAGAAGCGATGCCCAAAATATGGCGGCCGCCAGCGTCGCTCCATAGGCTTCTGAAAAAGGTATCATTAATATGATAGCGTATCACTGATGTCCATCGTAGTAGGCTGGACGGCGCATCGAGGCTTGTCTGGCGGCGCCGGCTGGCTAACGATTCGCGATCCAGCCCGTTTACAAGAGAGATCAGTGTAGCATGTAGTATACTTGTAGCAGCCCTGTCAAAAACGTCCACTTCCCAAAAGTTAGTAAGAAGCTCACGAACACAAACACACAAAAGAGATACAAATCGAATAGAGGACGAACGTGTTCGCACCCGTCTCGCACTCACGCGTGAGGGCGCGAGACTCGCCCAATGTTGCCGGCTGCCCGTCTTCCCAGGCGGATTAACGCCAAGCGGATACGTTATTTTTTCGCATCCTTTTTTTGTTTTATAATGTTAGCGAGTTCGACATGCCATGACGATGTATCTGGCAGGAAAAAATAAATAAATATTATATCCGACTCACACTCGAAAACAACTGCAATCAACGCAACTCCTCCCGTTTGAAAATGGAAGCACGCTTTATGTGTTGTTTGCGTACATTTGCTCCCGGATCTGCAAAACACTGGACTCTAGCGCCGACCGTTTCGATTTAGAACGCCTCTGAAAGTTTAACGAGGTATTAGCGCCACGTATCTGAATACAGCCCCGGCTCCGAACCCGCGCCGATCCCCAACTTATTTTTGTTTTGTTTTTTTTCTCGCTTCTATGCAACGAGTTAGAAGAAAAGAGCAAATAAAGATAAGCGGTACGGTTCCTCTTTTTTGATGTTTTAATGCTTTTGGGCCGAGCCGTTTTTGATCACTTCGCTTGTTCCTCAAAACTGACGTATTTGTCGCTTCGCGTTTCATTCTATTTATTCCACTTTTTATTAGTTCCACGGGTTTCACCAGGTTGCCTCGTTCATGAAGGCATCCTAATCCCCCGGTGTCATTCGTTTGGGCGTCATGATTAATTCCGACGCTGCGCTTTAGCGTCACTCTTACGAGAGTATAGGAGTAGTACAAGCTTTGATCCAACAACGAAAGCGCAAATCTATACGGTTAGAAATGGAGGGAGAGCAAGAGACGAGAGCTGTTCGAACCCGTTCGAATGCAAAACGCCGGATGCACGCGTTTCGCGTTCGATGATCGAGTAGAGCCACTAGTCTTTCCAACTAGTAGTGTCAATTCCAGCCAGAGAGGCGGGTGTTCCTATACGTTCCCGTGCACGCTCTCGTCTCTCCCAAATAAGGTAACGCAGAGCGCGCTTCCCGCTAATTCCCTCTTTCGGGATGATGTAGAATTAGTGAAGCTGCGGGAAGCGGCGGCGCCTGGGAGGATTATAGAAATACAACCGGACTCAAGAAACCTATACACAGAGTTCGGAACTGTGCCTCCGCGTTCCCGAGGCAGGAGCATTCAGCCCCCTTCAGCCAGCCAGCCAGCCCATCCCCCCCCCCCCCCAGCTAAATGCGACACGGTTTCAGGTCTCATGTTTTTTGTTCGTTTTTTTTTTTTAATGGGGAGACTCGAAATTTAGTCAGCGTTCATTAATCGTTGTCGCTGTCGCTCTTTCGCTGAAATGGCTGAAAAAATAAGTAAAAATAATTGAAAGCAAATAGTCATATTAGTCGTACAGCTAATGCGTCATACAATGGATGGTCTGCAGAAAACACTGCCTGAGGCGTGTTTCTTCCTTGTGTGACGTCACATGGGTCATACAAAAGAGAGTCTTGTGACGTATATGGGCAGGGCGACTGTGCCAAGAAATGCTGGGGGTGGAGTACATGGCACGTTTGTATTCGGGCTTCGTGATTGGTTCTGCGGCGTTTTGAACCGGCTCGTGCTGCAATCTGATTGGTTGCGGAACGGTAATGAGATGCGCGGGGGCTCGCGCCACGCCCCGCGTTTTTTAAGCCGTCGGTGACTATATGCACATTTTATTAGTGATGCCCTTCCGTTTGGTTGATAGCCTTGTCGGCGCTGATTTTCGCTTCGGTATAAATACGTTTGTTTTCTTTTTAATGTTTTGCCAATCATTTATAAACATCGCTACTGAATATCAAAACGACATACTAATATGACATATCATGCTCCGAGGTATATTTCCAGCGCAAACGGTTAATTCGCAAATTTATCCGCGACATAAAAAAAATGTACGGGAAATCGCTGGGCAATTGTGTTGAGTACGTTCTGGCATCATCGTGACATCAGGTCACATGACGTCAAGTTCCCCACTAAATTTAGCGGGGAAACTGAATTAGTGTGTAGGTCACGTGACGTTCATTTTCCCACTAAATTTAGAGAAACTAAATTGCCGTCACGTGACGTAAATCTGGCCGCTAAATTTAGCGGAGAAACTGAATTGGTGTGTAGGTCGCAGGCAGACATGTACGTAACGCGTTACAAGTAACGAGTTACTTGTATCTAGTTACTATTTTCGGTAACGAGTAACGTATTTAGTTACATTTTTAGAAAAGGAACGAGTAACGGTATTTAGTTACCTTTAAGGCCAAGTAACGAGTAACGGTATCTCGTTACTTTTGAGAAGTAACGTGTACAACACCGCTTAGATGGCCTCGTTTTAATTCTATCCTGAGTATGCGTCTATTGCGACAAAGGCAGATGGGCAACCCGAAAAACAAATAAAGAGTATGACAGTACAGCAACGTATATCGCTGAACGCGTCAGTCGAACAGTTCGACCGACGTGTCCAGCGATATACGTTGCTGTACTGAACTCTACAGCTTGGAATGTCCTTCACCCAGCGAGCACAATCAGGTTCGTTGGGTGAACTTTCTAGAACCGGGTACGGACCGAATGTAAACCCGGAGGTTGCAAACACAGGAAGGCACATAACCCATTACCCGCTGTCCTCAATGAAGACGTAGTTCCCGAAGATTCGCCAGCTCTTCCTGAAGCACAACACTGCCGTTCCTTCGAGCGCGTCAGTAGAACGACGCTTCAGCGTCGCCGGAGATGAATTTTCAAGGAAGCGGGGAAACATAACTGATGAAAACTACCACAGGCAGCTGCTGCGTAAGGGCAATGACTACTAAAAAGAAAACAATAAACCATGAAACAAAAACAGTTGTGTATTTGGTCGTCAAAGTAACGTGAAAAGTAACTCGTTGCTTTTGAGGTAACTCACGCGTTCCTTTTGAGAATCGGTAACGAGTAACGTATTTAGTTACTTTTTGAGCGAGTAACGAGTAACGGTATTTAGTTACTTTTTTTGGGTAACGTGTACATGTCTGGTCGCAGGACGTAATTTTCTCGCTAAATTTCGAGAAATTGCCGTATAGGTCACGTGACATCAGGTCACGTGACGTAAATTTAGCCGCTAAATTTAGCGGGGAAACTGAATTGATGCGTTCTATAATGCAACGCGCGCGCTGTCGCATTGTGTAATGTCACAACCGACGGCGTCACAAAATCCGGAGCAACTAACCAAAAAAGTGTTTCACGTTAAAAAAAAATCGCAATGCAATGAACATTTACACGGCGCCTTTTAGTTTCGCGAAAGCTTAGAACACGACCGTTCTCTCGCAACACAGGACAATACGAAGTCAAATCTTGACTGGACTGTAGCCACTGACAGGTGACTACAGTCCAGCCTCCATCGCCAGCCGCCAACCTTCGATAACGCTTGGCCGTCTCACGAGCTTCGAACGTGCACGAGTGCGACACTCGTGCACGCTCGAGGCTCGATAGAACACGAGTGTCGCTGTCGTCGCGGCGTCTCAACACCTGGCTGCCGAAGTGCTCGTTAACTGTCAATCTGGACAGCGACTGACAGCAGAACACGCGTCTGCCGCATGCACCAGCGCTACGGTGACACGGCCAAGATCCAGGCCGGCAACATCATGACACTTCCGTGACGTCGGAGAGGGGTACCAGGCTTGTTGCCTGAGGGGCAGTTCGCGCAGGGAATCTTGTAGACAACGTTCTGTACTGTTGTCTGCGATGGGGAGGGACCTCAAACTTGAGGCTAAATTTGTCGTCTTTCTTTACTTCCAATTTTTACCCAACCAGACATCTGTCAAAAACGTTTACGCTCATACAAATCGAGCCACCTTTCTTGAATGAAATTCAGCTGCCTCCTTTATAGCCAGGATATGGGAGCAAGGGGAAGCAAAAAATGCACCTGACAGATGTGGTTTTTGGTTATATACTTTAATTAATTAGTCATGCTGAAATTTTAGAGCAGAAGCCGCCATGCATGGAAACCGCGCTCGCTATGGCAAAATACCAGAGCGACCTCGGAAGGCAAGTGCTTGGCGTTTACCACCAGAGCTATCGAGTCCAAGTTCAATTTGAACTAAAAAGCAATCAGAATTTTCCCGTCGTTGCAAATATTGCGACGCTGAGTTTCGCTTTGCTCATCACTTTGTGTCTCTCATTTTCTCCTTCCAGGTGGCGCTGTCCTGGGGTACGCGATGTCTCCACGCGTCCTCTCCACTGGATGGAGAGACTATCGCGGACCTAATCGAAGCAGTGAGTAAAGCATTCGTTCTTACCGCAGTCCACATTATTCGAGAGTGAGCTACCAATCGCTGTAAATAAGGTCTGAGACAAACCACACCTGGATGCCATCGTGATTCCCCAATAGACCCTTTTCAAACGTGGGCGCCATCTAGAAGCCACCGCGCCAATTATTCCAGTTCGCCCTAATTTGATCATGCACTCTGAGCAACATGGCGACCGCCAATGTTGCTTGATGAGGTTTTGAAAAGGGAGTACTGTATCCCACCATAAAATTAAGGCGGATCATTAGAATTACAGTACTGCACGGGCCGGAATTTCTAGGCCCGTCCCGGCCCGGCCCGGTAGGGACACGGCCCGGCCCGAACCCCACAAAATATTTAATTTCTTGGCCCGGCCCGGTGGAGAGACTGCCTGGGCCTGGGCCGAGCCCGACAAAATTTTTACACATAAGTCCGAAGAAGTTTGCAGGTTTTAACCTAAAAACTGTCTAAACATAGAGAGCGCACTCTCCCACTATGCTGGTGGACTCCACACGTTTTCTTTTATCCACTTCAAGGCTTTCCAAGTGCAAGGCGTCTATTAATGCGATAGCATTATTAAGCTACCCATCACAGATTTCTGCCGATGTATGTCGCCTCTAATGTAGTCAATCTTCCGTTAAATTCAGCGGAAAATTGACTTCACGTGACCTATGCACCAATTCAGGTTCTCCGCTAAATTTAGCGTAAAACTGACTTCACGTGACCTATGCACCAATTCAGGTTCCCCGCTAAATTTAGCGTAAAATTGACTTCACGTGACCTATGCACCAATTCAGGTTCCCCGCCAAATTTAGCGTAAAACTGACTTCACGTGACCTATCCACCAATTCAGATTCCCCGCTAAATTTAGCGTAAAACTGACTTCACGTGACCTATGCACCAATTCAGGTTCCCCGCCAAATTTATCGTAAAACTGACTTCACAAGACCTATGCCCCGATTCACGTTCCCCGCTAAATTTAGCGAAGAACCGAACACCTGCCGGTGTGTGCAACAATAAATTCTATCGCATTCATAGATATAACCACCCCTGTAGTTTCTACAAATTTGCCTCCACAATCAATTTCTTTTCTTTCTTTCTTTTTGTTTCTTTAACGGCGTTTTAGTGATTTTGCTCTTCGCAATTGTTTGTTTTCATTGAGCCTAAAAGATCAATGAGCACACTTTTTGTTATCAACAATTTAGAATTTGCGGCACACTGCTGCCCAGTCACGGTCCGGGCCGGCCCGGGCAGGCACGGCCCGAAAATATTTTGTTAAGGCCGAGCCTGGCCCCGGCCCGAGAAACTGCGTGCTAGCTGGCCCGAGCCCAGCCCGCGGGCCCGGGTCGGTAAGTGCGTGAGGGGCGTGAGGAGTGTGAGGGGCTGTGAGGACCGTGAGTGCGTTAACAAACCCCAACGCTTCACTCGTGCATTAAAGTCTTCCTAAAATTGACTGATTTAGGTGTCGCCGTGGGCGTCGGCGTCGCCGTCGCTGTAACCGTGAGGTCACGTGACCTCAGAAGGGCCACGTGACCCAAGGGGGGTCACGTGACCTCAGGGAGGGTCACGTGACCTCAGGGAGGGTCACATGACCTCAGGGGGTCATATGACTACGGGGGGGGGGGTCACGTGACCTCACGGTTACGCCGACGGCGACGGCGACGGCGACGCCGCTCGAGCCGGAAATGGGCGCCTAAGAGCTGCGCTCTAAAAACATCAGGAGATAGGACGGCGAGCAAGTAGCCGACGCCCTATCTTGCTAGCGCTACTGCTCGGGGAAACTACACCAGCGCCAAACAGCGTCATCCGCTTCAAAGGTTTCACCAAGAGAGCGCCGCATTTGCCACTATACACCCCTTCTAGAACACTTCTATAGAACGGTGCGCAAGCTCGTCCATTTAATGCGATAGCAATCTTTAGCGATAGCTTTAGGTATGCGCAGTAGACAACCTCAGCTCACATTCTCACACTCCTTCACATACCCTCTTCGGAGGACCTGACGACCGTGACGTTATCCTAGAGGTCGTCCTATACGTCTTATTTGACGTCGTCCTGGCCGTCTGCTTTGACGCCGTCCCCTAGAACGTCGTCCTAGAGGTCGTCTCTGACGTAGTCCTCTAGGATGTATTCCTCGATGTCCTCTTTGAGGTCGCCCTAGAGGTTACGTTACGTTTAGGGGTTTTACTTGCCAACCCAACGAAGGGCGTCTGACACGCCCCAGCGGAGGACTGAAGATTAATTTCGACCACCTGGGGATATTTTGACGTGCAACCGAAAGCTCGCTTACACGGCGCCTTCTCCCCAATAAGCCTCCGTCATATTGCGGGCACCTCGGCCGGGATTCGATCCCGCCACTTGGGGATCCGTCGGCCGGCGCTTTGCCTCGGAGCCACCGAGGCGGACGTCCTAGAGGTCTTCCTCAAGATCGCCCTAAAGGTCGTTCTAGACGCCGTCCACGACGTCGTCCTTGAGGTCATCCTAGAGATCACCCAAGATCCACACAACTCGTAGAATTACCCGACGGCGTACTGTGTTGCCATTTTGAGAACAAACGGAGATCGCGAAGACGCATTAGAATATCGTAA
Organism: Ixodes ricinus; assembly: GCA_037355805.1. NCBI lineage: Eukaryota > Metazoa > Arthropoda > Arachnida > Ixodida > Ixodidae > Ixodes > Ixodes ricinus. The sequence goes on along the minus strand of JAZHYW010007218.1, from coordinate 130,871 downwards.
CCATATCCAAAAGTTTTGCGCTGGATCGGCGCATGGCGACGGCGCAATTTCTTTGCATACGCAAAGTGTTTGCGTATACGCTATTCTAAAACTCGCTAATGATCGCCCGCGGTGCACGAATGATACCGAAACTTCGCCACGCTATAACAAAAGATAACGACTCCTATACGCTTTCAAAGCATTCAAAATGCCTTGTGCGCGATCGAAAGCCGAACTCTAATAAATATTCTTTCGGGCACCGCTTAAGCAAGAACGACAGACGTCCCATGCGCGAATATACTTGCTCGGTAAAACAGAGCTTATCTATGTATGGTCATAAAGAGCGCGTCTTTTGTCATAAAACGCTTCCGCCCGCTGGGACAGAGCTAAGCCTCGCAACTTTGAAACGACAAAAAAAGAAAGCCGAGTTTATGTCTCTATCACCCAGCGAACCTATCACAATGTGGGCACCAAGAGACATCTGAGCAGAACCAATTTATTGACCCGTTATTTTAGTTGTACGCCCAAAAGTTCTTTTAGACCATAAAATGAATTTTAAGAATTAGAAAGGAAAAAGAAAAAGGAGTATAATGTAGAAAATTCTTTTTTTTTAACGTATCTGCTTTCAGTCGACCTGTCATAACTTCCGAGGGAACTGTTCGCGTAAGTACGAGACAACGAGTTTATTGGGCGCTGTAAAAAAATAAAATAAATAAATATAAAAATAAAGATAACGCGCATCCGTTGCTTATCTTTACGCCACGTTTACTCAGATACGAAAAACTGGACGTAAAACATTGGAGGCAAAATATGTATATAAAAAAAGAATTCCAATTGCCCAAAGTATGAGAACAAACAAGTTTTCGACAAAATTATATAATATTTTTTTCGGTGGTCCCTTTTTTTATATCTATTTGCGCAAGATTTTGTCCTCGGTCTATGCGGCAACCATTCTGACGAAAAGGTCCTGATGAAATACAAATTAATTTCAAAAGTTTATTTTGCGTAACGTAACAATATGAAGAAAAAAATGGCATCCAACTTGACCAACTATAGCATGACCAAGATTTGTGTTCTAACTTATGTGAAATTGCAATTTAGAAACCAACAATATGCAAACCCGATGCCTGGATGCCTGTCTCAGGGTGGAGGCATCCTTGGCTGCATCGAGTGCAGCCAGCAAGTGCCGAAACAAAATAACTTTGGATCATAACTTATGTATTTGATATACACTAGCCAATGATATCCAAAGCTATGACACGAGCCAAAGCTCCGGCACTAGCCAAAAGCCCAGAGAAGCCAGAGCGCGAGCAATTTTGCAAACACGTTCTGGTATACAAGAATGGACGGTAAAGGGGTGTCCAATCAAGTTACTTCAGAACGCGTGAGGCGACACTTCGCCATATAAAGTGAAAGTTGAAGTCCGGCAGTCCGTTTTCTGCTTGGACACCACCAGGCAAACATCACGGCCTTCGTCCACACCTCCTCCGCTTTTATTTGACGTCGGTGCTCATCAGACTTGACGTCACATGCCACCTGCCAATGGTATGCCTGTTGCCCTCCCATCTGTTCTGCCGCGTTAAAGATTTATTTTAACATACTTGCAGCCGTGAGGCCAAAGGAGGTTCGTAGGCATTTTAAAGCTAGAAACACACTTAAGTATTAGAAATGTTAGAAAGAAAACCACACATTTTCACTGTTAACAGCATCCGTGAATAGGCAGTTCCAATCATCGATACATTCAACAAACAAGAAAATAGTTTCTAAAAGAGTCAGTATTCAAGCAATGAGGCACAGTAAATTTGTTATGTTTCGTTCTAGTCGCGTCATTTAAGCTTGCATATGTCCTATGTAACATATTTCTGAATACGTGGCACTTCAAAAAAAAAAATGTCATTCGAGTCAACATATCTGATGGTCAACAGGGCATTGCGGTGGCCAAACATCGGATCCTATTGCCTTCTCGGTGTATTCGTCTATATGCCTTGCTGAATAAGTGTCCCGCTTTAAATGGACCATTATTGTGAGCGCAAGGAGAGAAGTCTTGGTGCGCGCGTTTCAAGAGGATGCGATCCAGGTTCTGACAAGAGACTCGAATTTCCAAGGAGGCATTTGCGTCGGCACGCCAGCTAAGTCGCATGTAAAATATGTGTCACGCCACACACGCGTCGTTTGTACTCGCTCGGAGACAAGAAAGCTCAATTCGCCTGACCAATGGTGATTAGATAGTAAATTCCCTGACTTCTCCAGACTTACTATAAGGAGTGCCAGGTTAAGAGTGCAGTGGAAGCTCCTCCCACTTCTTTCCACTTTAGCAAAGCGGACGCTGGAGAGGAAATCATCTCCTCTCCAGCGTTCACGCTGCTAAAGTCACTTCATTGGTCGAAGAAACTTGATCTATGACAGATCAAAATTCCACACAAGGATCCAGGAAGACGGAGAGCTCGTTGAACACTTCGTGACCGATCTTCATGCTTTGGCTCAGTACTGCAAGTTCGGGACTCTCCACGACGAGATGATCAGAGATCGTATTGTTGTGGGTGTCAGAGACCGCAAACTGTCTGAAAAAATGCAGTTAGACGCTAACTTAACCCTGGAAACAGCGACCACTATGGCTCGCCAGTCAGAAACTGTCAAAAGACAACAAACTGACCTTCGACCGGAATCCGACAGTGTTAGTCGAGTCAAGGCATCATATCCATCAGAAGCATATCCATCAGAAGCCCGTCCTTCGCGAAGGAGGCTACCTACTCAGACCACCAAAAGTGTCGACGACAGGCTCCACTGCCTTGGATGTGGGTATAATCGACACGCGCGCAGTGAATGTCCTGCCAAGGCTGCGATATGCCACAGATGTGGAAAAAGAGGACACTTCGCCGAAAGTTTGTTTGGGCGCTAAAGCTGTCCAAGAGCTAATCGCCGAAGAGGAAGACCCCTCTTTTTTAGGCACTGTAGATGCCAAAGACACTGACCCCTGGACTGTTACCGTGGAGCTCCAACGAGTCCCTTTGTCCTTTAAGGTCGACACTGGAGCCGACGTCACGGTGATCCCTGAAACCGTGTACCTACAACACTTTGAACAAGTGTCTTTGACAGAACCGACAAAACTTCTAAGGGGACCTGGTCAAGACAGATTACGCGTCGTCGGAGTTCTACGCGGCGATATTACGTACAAGACCAACAAAGTTGCGACAGATGTCTATGTGCTGAAGAACCTTGAATCTCCGCTCCTGTCAAGACGAGACAGCGAGAAGTTAGGTGTCGTCAAGAGACTTAATGAAGTGTCTACTTCAAACTCCAATACAGTGAACGCTAAAGCTGAGTTCCCTTCGCTCTTTACAGGTCTTGGTTGCGTGAACATGCCATACACGATAAGATTGAACCAAGACGCTGTGCCCTTTTCTTTAGCCTCACCGAGGAGGATCCCAATACCTCTCATGCAAGAGGTAAAGAAAGAGCTAGAAAACATGGTTCTGCTTGACGTTATAGAACCGGTGGACGAACCTACCGACTGGTGTTCTGCTATGGTAGTGGTGCGGAAACCAAATGGAAGCTATCGAATCTGCGTGGATTTCACATCATTGAACAAGTACGTTGAGAGAGAACTTCATCCTCTCCCTACCACGGATCACGTTCTCGCACAGCTGGGGAATGCGAGATTCTTCTCCAAGCTCGACGCCAATTCCGGCTTCTGGCAGTTTCAACTAGCACCAGAGTCGCAGATTCTGACAACTTTCATCACTCCTTTCGGGAGGTACAAGTTCAAAAGGCTTCCATTTGGTATCACGTCCGCACCAGAGTTTTATCAGAAGAAGATGAGTCAGCTATTGAGCGACATTGAGGGCCACGTATGCAACATGGACGACATCCTCGTCTACGGCTCTTCCAAAGAAGAACACAACAAAAGACTGAGAGAAGTCCTTGCAAGGCTGCAACAAGCAGGAATCACGCTGAACGACTCTAAGTGCGTTTTTGAGGCAACCCGAGTAAAGTTCCTAGGCCACATCATAGACCAAACTGGGGTCCACCCTGATGACGACAAGCTCGCGGCAGTCAGGGCAATGAAAACACCAGCCAATGTAAGTGAGCTGAAGAGTTTTCTGGGAATGATAAACTATCTCGGAAAATTCATTCCGCATTTAGCCCAAAAAGCACATCCTCTGACGGCGCTTTTGAGTTCGAAGAACGCTTGGGTCTGGGATTGTGAGCAGCAGATGGCTTTTGACGCCCTGAAAGTAACACTCACTTCAACCCCTATACTCGCCTTGTTTGATCCCAAGAAAATAACAGTGATCTCGGCAGACGCCTCATCATATGGCATTGGCGCAGTTCTGCGACAAAAACAGAGTGACGACACGTACCGTCCAGTCGCGTATGCATCGAGAACACTCAGCAACACAGAGAGGCGCTATGCTCAAATTGAAAAGGAAGGGTTGGCTGTGGTCTGGAGCTGTGAAAAGTTTCGTGACCTCATCACAGGATTGGACGTCATAATCGAAACTGACCACAAGCCTCTGGTCCCAATTTTTTCCACAAAAAGTTTAGAAGACATCCCGCTGAGACTACAACGCATGAAGCTACGCATGATGAGGTACTCATATGACATCAGACATGTTCCAGGTAAAGACCTCATCGCCGCTGACGTCTTGTCCAGACAACCTCTGGCTGAAGTTCCAAGCCGTGAATTGGAAGAAGAGATCGACGCTTACGTTCACGGCATCAAATCCAGTCTCCCCGCTACTGACAAACGACTTCAGCAAATCCAGGAGGAACAAGAAAAAGATGTCACCTGTCAGCTCTTGACCAGATACTGTGTTGAGGGGTGGCCTATCAAGAACAATGCAGATCAAAGGTGTAAGGACTTTTGGCAATACCGAACTGATATTTCTATGAATGAGGGGCTTCTAATGAAAGGCTCAAGGATTCTTGTACCCCAATCCATGAGAGAAGACATCTTGAGTAAAATACACCACGGACATCAAGGCATCACTAAATGCCGGGCACGCGCGCGCGAGTCTGTCTGGTGGCCTGGCATATCGACTCAAATAGAAAACTTTGTCCGAGGGTGTCACCAGTGCATCCAAGAAACGAGCAACAGACGAGAGCCATTGATGCCAACACCTTTCCCTGAAAGACCGTGGCAACAAGTTGGCATGGACCTGTTTTACCTCGCAGGAAAATGGTATTTGCTTGTCACCGATTATTATTCTAGATTCCCAGAAGTTGCGCCGCTCACGAGCCTGTCAACAACATCCGTAATCGACCACCTCAAATCTATCTTCGCCAGGCATGGCACACCAGAAACTGTGTTCAGTGACAATGGCCCACAGTTTCAAAAGATCGACTCGTCAGAATTTTTCAAGTTTTCACAAGACTGGGGCTTCCACCACAAAACTTCCAGCCCGAAGTTTCCGCAAAGTAACGGCTTTGTAGAGTCTGCTGTCAAAATAATCAAGCGCAGTATGAAGAAGACCGATGACGCCTATCGCGCACTTCAGTCGTACCGAGCCACACCTCTCGAAAACGGCTACAGCCCCGCAGAGCTCCTGATGGGAAGGCGCATAAGAACCTCACTCCCTACAGTCGGATCTCGCCTAAATCCAAAGACTCCGGATCCCGATCTCCTCAAGAATTGGGAAAAACAAAGCAGGGACAAAGAGAAAATGAACTTCGACAGAAGGCATGGAGTACACGCACTTAAGCCACTGCATATTGGACAACGCGTGTGGGTATCAGACCAAAGACAAACTGGTCACGTCACGTCGCCTTCGGAAGCGCCCCGTTCATACATGGTTGAGACCGACCGGGGAGTTGTGAGGAGAAATCGAGGACACTTGATTCCAATTCCCATTCCCACGACACATGCACAATCCGCACGTGAAGGATCACCCCTCGCTACCAATGACATGGCTTCCTCGCCATGTTATTGTTCCTTGCCTACAACATCTACGGCTTCCTTGCCTACAACATCTACAGGCCTTCCAACCACGCGGAGTGGGCGTACTGTGAAACCTGTCGACCGGCTAGGTTTCTAGATATTAAAAGGGGAAGATGTTCTAGTAGCTCTTAGAGAGACGCACGGGCTGCAGCTATATAAGTAGAAGACGAGGAATAAAAGAGGAGACTGGCTCGTGTCCTCAACCTGGCTGGTCCTGTTTCCTCGTCGCTCGCCGTACGACTAAACACCACACACAACAGTGCTTCCTATATATGGTTCCCTCTAGTGACGTCATTACCTTGCGAACAACAAGTTCGACGATGATTGTAATAAGCATGATGAAAGCTTGAAGTCATTGCGCTCTGAAACCAACACTGCCAACACCGTCAAAATTGAAGTTCCTCCATTACTCCCATTTCCGTCGTTGAGAAATCCTTTGCTGACGTCATAGTCAGCATTAGGCCAATCGTAGAAGGCCGAGAACAGCGGAAGCCATATTTGAGCGGCGGCGGGTTCACAGAGTATATACGGAACGAGCTCACTCAAGACCGGCAATCTTGACGGTGTGAACGGCACGTTGCTAAAGACTCCTATGGAAGCTTGCCGTGAGCACGCGCTCGCGGCAGCTGCAAACTCGAGCTATGGCGCCCAGTGAATACCCCCTATCGCCCGTGTGAAGGATGTCCGTTCTCCCGGCCTAGAGCGGGTCGATGAGCAGGCCGACGACGCGTCAGTGTCCACCACAGTGCTTCCGGATGGCGGATTTATTGAAGATGGTCTTAGTGGTCACAGTAAAGAATGCCCCTCCCTGAGGGGTCAGGTTGTTTTGTCCCGGTCCTTCCTAGAAGTTGTAGGTCAGGGCCGGGCGATCGTGGACTGCCGCGCTGGATGGTCGCTTCGGTGCTCGTTGGTGGTGGCGGAGCCTCGAGGAAAGACGCTCAAAGTCGAGAGCAACGGTTGATAAAAATAAATGTATTAAAACGTCAACAGCAAACTTGGTTACAGGACTCTACTGTCCGCTCACGGCAGTAGAAATACGAAAAACGCGCCTCGGCGCAAAGTGCCCACCGCGCACGGTGAGGCTCAAAGAAACTGCTCGTCGCTCGCGACAAAGCTACGCGGACCGGCGGACCGCGGGAGATAACTTGCTCCGCGCACGGGCTTGTTCAAACTCAACGTTTTCTCGCCAGCGCGGTCGAGAAAACTCCCCGCTGACACAGGGCCTGTCCAATCAGGACAATTATACAATTCTATTGGCCCCAGTGCCAGCGGGTCCTCCCCCAATCACAGGGAAGCCACGGAACTCTTGATTTCCCTTTTCTAAGAAGAAAAACAATGCTAAACCCCTTGGGGAACTCTCCCATCGGGGCGATACTTCACTACTTTACGGGGAAAACACCCCCACCTCGCGGCGTCAAAACAAATTGGCGCCGTGTCCTTCGAAGTTAGCGAGTAAAGCGTAATGGAGTCCAAGTGGACCCAGACCGGCGCCCCTCATCGCTAAAACCCCATTGTAGCACTCTCCCGACTGGACAAGCCGTCACTCGGAACGCGCCGTGACGACAAAGCCGGGAAGGTCGCCACCACCTCGCGGCGACAGGCAAGAATGTCTGTGTCTTTCCCGGGCCAAAGATTAAAAAGGGCTCAAGCTGCTCATCCCCCTATCCTCGGGGCGAGCCGCCGGTGTGCCCCCAACCGAACGGTTGAAGGTCGACCACCTCACTTTCCAGGAAACGATCAAATACTCCAGACGGCCTCACATGATCACGAAATGAAAAGTGGTCGATTCGTGGCGAGATATATAACTCAATCGATGGAACGACAAAGGTCCCGTGGATAAGACGTACAACGTGGTGGACAGTCCTTTTTATCCAAATTGAGATCAACCCCACTCCGATCGTTCAATGAGCAGACTCGGTCGGAAAATACGTGCGTGAGCAGGCAAAACCGGGATAACGGGAACCGCGTACACGGATGAACCCTCTTTAATGGGCAAGGCTTTTTCTCTCGTATCTCTATCACGGAGAAGACGACGACCTTTTTGGACGCTTCTGACTCCACCGTGCTCCGGGATGCCCTATCTCGCCCATACATCGAAGGCGGTCCCGAAGCATGCAACAAATGACGTCCCAAAAGCCAGAGTGTGACGCTGTCCGACGTGGCGATCCTGGCGGTTGGCCGTAGAAGTTCCGGCAAAGAGCACGAGCGACCGCGAGTGTCGCTGTCGTCATGGCGTCCCAACTCCTGTCTGCCTAAGCTTTCCGTGGTCTGGCAAGCTGGAGAGCGAACTGCAGCGGAACGGCCGTCTGCCACATCCTCCACAGCTGCATGTTGTGGTATACCGCCAGGATCGCGACCGGTTGTGCCATTTTAGATTGCAGTAGTCGATGCAGTGTACCGGGGCAGTTAACAGGTACAAACACGGCCGTCCCCAACCCCCGGCTTGCTGGAACAGTTCGGTATAGTCATTCAATATTTGTCTTCCTTCACTAAAAAAAGTGATGTATTGGGGGAGACCCCCCAAAGCAACAACCCCCGCCCCTACGCCAGTGCACCATATACGATGAGCACAGTGGACGTCCCGAGCCATCGGAGCCAATCCAGTGCTGTGTGAGTGACACGTGACCTCCCGGCGAGGGATCGCTGCGACGCTCGCAGGCACGCGTCGCCGTCACACGTTCCTTGTATCGCCTGGGGTGGCTGGTGGGACGATAGTGCCTCGCACTCTTCCGGCCGACGCTTTTGCAAACTTTTAATGCGAAAGCATTAACTGTCTCATGGAGCCAGCTGACGTCATCAGTTTGGGAGCGCGAAAACGCCAGCTAGTTTCCTTCGGTTCCATTGGCTGGCGCGCGTCGACGGGGGTTCCCACTGGCCGCTGCGCTCGTCAGTTTCCACGACCGCTCACCTCCACGGCGCTGCATGTCCACCAGCGCGCCATTAACAAAGAGCGTCCAAGCTCACCGTGCCCAGGGGAGCACACGCGCTGGCCGGCGACGAAAAGTACGTAGCAGACTGAAAAAGGGAAGCGGACGAGCCGCTTGCATGCTTTCGCATTCACAACCTCGTAAGGAATGGCTTAGGTGCACATCGATCAGATCTTTTATCGCTCAAAAACAACCTTAAACTGACCCGGTTGCGCCCAGCGTTTTTCGGTGGTTTCTGAGTGACACTCCCCGTGGATCGAGCGTTTTCGAGGCAGAAGCGTCTGCACATATACAGTGCGGTCTCGAAACACCCCAAATGAAGCCCTCACAGCGGGAATGCAGGCAACTGTAGCGTTTAGGAGCTCGTGTCGCAGAAAAATCTGGCTTTGGCGTCGGTGAGACCAAAAAAAGCCCCATAATGTAACGTGCGCAGCCACGCGTGACGTCACGTGGCCGTGACGTCATGAACTCTATCGAACCGCTAAATTTGGCGGGAAACTATTTCGTTAAATTTAGCGGGTCGATAGGTTTATGACGTCACAGCCACATGTGACGTCACGTGACACGTGCGACGCTACGTTAAAGGCGAAGCTTAAAGGGACACTGAAGTGAAAAAAGGTTTTTTGATGAATTTAATGTTGTTGTTTTCACACACACACAAACAAATTTATTTTTTAGCAATATTTACGCTGTTAGACGCTATTTAGGGGGCGGGCGGGGGATAGCCCAGCTCACCCCACCGAAAGCCCATTGATGTGTTTGCGTTTGTTTTGCAAGTAGCGCACAGAGCCACTAAATGAGTCGTGACTCCGTTCCCCGACACAGTTGTGGGCGCTGCCATTTTGGCTTGTATGCAGAGCAGACCCAGCTTCCGATCCTCATGGTTCAGGAGTGCAACTTCTCAGCACCCTCCTCTTCTCCCCTCCCACCACCCGTGAGGCTGTTGTACGTTGGAAGGCACTCCATAGGCGACGAGGCGCCACAGGCTAATCCGACGCGAAAGACAACCATCTGCGGAAAGTGCCAACAATTTTGTGCATCGTGTTTAATATGGTTTATATGTGTATATTGTATGTCTGTATGTATGTATGTATCAGTAGTTGGTGACATGTATTCTTTCTTTGGAAGCCTTGTTAACCCGTTCGTTTGAAGTTGTCATTCATTGTTTGTCCAATATGTGCGTTCTCACTAATAAATCTCCGAAGATTCTATCAGACTGCAGCCTTCATTTCTCTGCACTGCGCTTCGTCAGTGGTCGTTGATATATATATATATATATATATATATATATATATATATATATATATATAGAGAGAGAGAGAGAGAGAGAGAGAGAGACGAACGACACGATGCGACATGAACACATCAGATACTTCCGGAGCCCCTTACTGTGCCATTTTTGGTTGAGGCATCGTGTGAACTGTGCGCATAATTGGTTATTTTGGGTTTGTTTAAACACCTTTCCTCCCCTGTAAAAGCCCTGTAATAGGCTGAGAGAGGTTCAATTAAATAAACAGGCCGCTCTGGTATTAATACTGGCACGTGCTCACGCGAGCGTGCCCGTGCCGGCCCCCACATGCAGCGCGCGCGTGCCACGCAGGAGTCTGACGACGGCTGGTCTCCCTGGGGGCCGTGGAGCGCGTGCTCCCGCATCGCGTGCGACGGCGGCGTCACCCTCCAGTCCCGCCGGTGCTCCAGGTTCGGATGCGTGGGCGAGAGCACGCGCTCGCGCATCTGCAACATGCAGGTACGTCACTGCGCTTGCGCGCTCCACACGCAACATATTGAACCCGGTTAAGGCCTGTCCAAACAGGATACAACAAAAATCGTCAGGCGATACGACTCCGGACATAAACCGCGTGGCGCTCCGCTTCCGCCCATTTCTTTTTTTTTTGGTGGTTTTTGTCAAAGGTTGCCCGTGCCTTTCCGGGGCCTTGAATATGCTCATCACGTGGGTCTGGTCTGGACAGCCACTAACGAGCTCTGTTGGCTATCGGTCAGTCGCTCAAGGCCTCCAATGCTCTTCAGTCCCGAAAACGGGAAAGGGAAGGGCTGTGTTCGAAATCTTCCCAAATAGATCCGAGCTACTCCGGCGGGTCGGTGTGACGTGATAACACACACGCAACGCTGGACGCCGTGTAGGTTTGCGAACGCAAAGGTGCAAGACCCTTACCTTGGAGTAAGATCGAGTAAATTTTGGAACACGGCTAAGGATTCGAGGGCCCGGCAGAACAGATGGCGAATGGCGGAGGAAGCGAGGAGGAAAATCGTGATGTTCGCTTGGTGCTGTTTGAACAGGCATCGGACTGCCGGACGCCTCAACTTCCACGATTTTTGACGGAGTCGTGTCGCCTCACGATTTCTGAAGTGCCCTGTCTGGACAGGCCAGATGACAAAGGCACGAGCGCGATGCTTACAACTATACAACGTTATCAGGTTAACTCAGTAACGACACTGCTCATAGACGTTTTTTGTTTTTTTCCCCGTTGGACTACTGCTATGCTAACTGCAGTGTCTTTTATGGAATGCGCATATTTTGAAGCACAACGTCTAGATGGCGTTCCACCGTACTCCATGGAACACAAGAGTTTTGAAACGAAAATCTAGATGGCGCTGAAACGACAGGAGGCGGACTGAAATTAGTGAGGGGGTACCCCTGCGGCCTTGGCGGGAGTTCCACGGCTGAGGTAATCAGTAACGTTAACAACTAGCCTTACTAGTACTTACAACCAGCGTCAAATTGTGAAATGCGTCACTGCACGAGGGCCGTGCCTCGTGCAGCCCTCGGAAGAAAATGGCGGCGTAACACTCGCTCGTGGTAGTGTAGTCATGCGATTGCAAGTTCGTCTGCTTTTGCAGGCTTGCAGACGTCAGAACGACGCAGAGCTTCGATTGGCTTGATTGAAGGATAGTGGGTAGACCTCCAGGCAGCTTGCTTTGAGATCTACCCACTATCCTTCAATGAGAGCCAATCAGAGCTCGGCGTCATTCTGACGTCACCTGCAACCCCTGCAAAAGAAGCAGACGAACTTGCACTCCGCATAGGACGTTCGCACAATGGTCGTCGTTAATTTTATCCAGGGGCTTTAGAAAAAAGCCAATTTTAGTCGCAAGTTCCCGCACAAACAAATCCTCTCGCTGAGCCAGGCCCACGTGCCCGCGCCTCTGTCTGCACCGTGTAGACATTTGTGAGATAGATACACATTTTGTAAGCGTTGAGCCCTGACTGGTGCTCGTGCAAACACGTGCAGCATCATGGGTGAAGGTAATTTCGGTAGGCTATGCTCCGTTTCCGTTTAAATCCGACCGAAGTCGTTGATAGATAGCAGAGGTTACATCCTTTTCTCTGCCACTCAGCGAGCGCCTAAGCCAATCAGCACAGAGTGGAAGCGTCGGTCGCACCAATCAACTGCCGGTGCTGCGACACGTGACTGCGCTCTTGGCGCCTGTGCCTCTACTGGGCGAGGCAAAGACTAATGGCGTGAGCGCGTGCCGCGGTAACGCCCAAAGATGGCTTCACTGACGGCGCACTTAATCGAGAGGCGAACACGCGGGGTACAGTGAACTCGAGTATAGGGGCTAGTGCACTCAAGCGACGGCGGCTGACCCATTGGCTGTGCGAAGCCAGAAGTGGTAGACTGCCGCGAGTGGCAAGCTGAACGTCGACGTCCGGAGGACTTGGCTGACTGTAACGCTGGCGGATATGGGCGCTGCATGCTCTCCGAAGGACACCTGAGGTCGTCACGCGGTCGGTTCCTTCGTGATTTTAGCTCTACGCGAATGTCATACTATAGACGATTACATTGGTTCGAGTCTTGGCGCATCAAGCCAGTGAAACCGAAGAGAAGGCAGCCGGATCCGCCGCGGTACGCGCCAGCATGCAAGACAGGAGACCCCGGAATGCGCGTACAATTGCACCAAGTCTAAGCATTAGAACCATTGGCGCATAGCACGGTAAACACCCATGCTGTACATAGGCTCACACTAATGAACCGCTAAGACCAAGAACAGCTATGCTTGTGCGAACTTCGCTGGCAGGAGCACTCCGGAATGCGAACACCAGCGCTACCCAGGTTCGACACGAAGACCTCACCTGGATGCCGGCTATTTTTCCACTACTTCTATTCGAGGGCACTGTGCGCGGGGCAATGTCGGAACGGTCTTTCCGATGTGCCATAACTCACAGCGGCTGAAGACGAAGTGGCACAAAGAGCGCGAGCGAAAGCGGAACGTGACGTCAAGGTTTGGCTCAGCGAAATGTTCGCGGCTATGGCGCCAGCTGGCGGAAGCCGCGTGCGCTCCGAAGGATCGCCTTGGGCACCGCACGGCCACGTGTTCCTGCCCGGCTTCCCAGTGCTGACGCTGTTTTAAAGACGATACTATTCTGGACAGAACGAGCGCGTTAGCAACTGGTACCCTCCACTCTGAGGAAGACACGGCGGAAACAGGCGCCGCCCTTGCCAGCCCCCCCCCCCCCCCCGAGACCCGCCCCCCCCGGTTGGTACGCCCATGCTTTCATGTCACCGACACATCTGCTGCCACGGCTACTCTCGCGAGCCACGTGTCAAGCGAGGGCACCAGCCTTTCACTTCGCCTCTAAACGATTTCTCCCTGTGGCTGAGAATATACCGCCGCAACTTACGACTTCAGCTACTTGCGATCTGAGCGCGGTGAACTCGATTTCTATCTAAAAAACCCGTTGCCACACCCCCGTTAACGGCTTCTTCTGTTCACTTCTCTCGGAAAGTTGAAAGCTGATTACACAGAGTCAGAAAACACAAAAAGGCGGCCCTTATTATTAATATTGTTTTCTGCGTGTACATTTTGATAAGACGACAAGAACTACACTGGATCAGTGACTCCCCGTGCACGTACGATCAAAATAAATTGAAGGTCACGCAATATAGTCCGTTTTTCAATAAGGAAGTGCCGCTTTATTCTCTTCCTCTGTACGAAGACGCTTCTTCTACGCTAAAAAAATCACCCGCACGCTCGAAATCTTTGAGAACAAGTGCCCGATAAAGGCTGCCCGGCAGAGAAAGTAATAAAAATAAACAGCTTTCATAGCCCACGTACTTCATTCTTTGCGTTTTGAATGTTTTTACCGGCTGGTAAAGATGCAAGACGGGATCATTTTCGCATAGTGGACAGGACTTGCATATTAGCAATATATAAGCGTCACCAAAATGCTGGCGAGCCTTGAACACGCTCTATAGTCCTTTCAGTTGTTATTTTGCTTAAAATCGTTGCTCGTTTTTACACACCTGCTGTGGAACAGAGGTTTGGGCTTGAAATATAGCGAAGTTAAAACATCGTTCACTGACGAAGAAAATGCGGTAACTAAAGCAATTGCACTTTTACAATGTTACTAAAGGTACATGCTATTCGGTACGACCCAAATGACAAAATGTTTCATGTTATTTTCCGGCAAAAAGACAAAATGCACGCACGTTTTCCCATAGGAATGCACAGGAGCACCGCAAAAGTAGACTGGTTGCTGTCTAGTTCAGAATCAATTTACCTCAGAAGTCGCATAAACACTAGCGCCAGTTGAACCTCTAGCGTATGTACATTATAATAACGTGCATTCGTGCAATCGCTACTGCTTGACGCACGCCTAAGACCCCCTAGGTAAGACGTAGAGCACTGACCAAATTCCTCCTCCATCGCGGTGGCTGGAAGGCCCCACAACTGGGGCCGACTGACTTTACAGTAAAGTCAGATAGGTCATCATAACAGCGTCGGGTGCAGCTACATATTATCGATCTGTGGAGACGCAAATTTTCTAGACCATTTTACCCCCCAAACCGCAGTCAAATTTGACAATCCGCAACAGAAATTAATAATAATAATTATTATTATTTTTATTATTATTAAACATGTCTTTATTAAAAGTATTTTTTCACCCCTTGTGTACTGACATCGGGGGAGGATAGGGATCGGCGAAGGGGGAACAGGTAATTTAAGTATCTGTTCTCCTCGCTGAGAAGTTTCTTCATGGATTATTAGGCTTTGGGCGGTACGATGGCATCAAAGTGCAAGCCAAACGTAAGTGTTCGAGGTTGTGTTTACGCTAGATTCTCAGTGCTCGTGCGGTGCTAGCATCGTTCAAGGCCACAGGCCCGTGCTTGTAGCTTCGCATTCGCTCGCAAATAAAGCGAACAAACTGTAGTGAACTAACCAACTACCAAGAAGACAAGACAGTCGCATGAAGACAAGGGCGTGGCCCTTGTCTTTTTAGGTAGCATTGAACTAGCTCCCCGATTAGCTGACACTTGGGTTGACCACGGCGGTCCCAGCCATGCCCGGAGCACGTGGACTTCAGGGCCACGCAGTGCTCGGAGTTCGACCAGGTGCCCTACCGGGGACGCCTGTACGAGTGGACGCCTGTGCACGACGCCAGCGACCCCTGCAGCCTTACCTGCCAGGCCAGGGAGTTCAAGTTCATGGCCGCTGGCGCCCCGGGCCCAGGACGGCACGCGCTGTCGCCAGGGGGCCTCGACATGTGCGTCCAGGGAAAGTGCCTGGTGAGTAGGACACCTGGACGTCGCACCAGCTATGCGCCAGAACTGGCTCCTGCACGCGCGTTGATCTCGGCGCACAAATTAGTGTCTTCACTGCGGTGCGTCGCCGACCGTGGTCACAAACGATCGTCTGGAAAACGGTTCCCCTGAAGGCCGCTACGCCTCAGCGTCGCAGATTGTGGGGCTGAAGTCAAAAGTGGTGATAAAATAAAACGCGAACGTATTCACTGTGTGTTCTGATCAAGCAAAGTAACCCTACGTCCAAGCGCAGTGGATGCTACGAGTCATCGGAGTCAATTGAAGGCCGCGTGAGCATCACATGATTTGGGGAAACGGGGGGGGGGGGGGGCACTGGTACAGAAAAGCGTAGGGTGGTGCATCTCTCAATGCACATACCAGAACTACACTGCCCAGGGGTTTCCCCAGGATTCTAATCAAGGGGGGTGTCCCAGTGGCTCGGAGGGGGGGGGGGGCGGGGGAGGGGGGGTGCGAGGCGAGGCTATAGATAAAATATAAAACTGTTTCTTTTTTAGTCCACTCGCTAAATTACAGACGTCTATTAACCAAATGCTCATACCCGTAATGTATGTTTCCCTTTCTCTATATATACACTTGAGAGGTGGTGTTTTCTACTTAATCTAAAAAAAAAGAATTTTTTTGTTTTTTAGATTTAAGGGGGGTGTCTAGGAAAACTAGGGGGTGTACACCCCCCTAGGGGGGTCTGGGGAAATCCCTGACACTGCCCTAGACTTTTTCTGCGCCGGT
Source organism: Ixodes ricinus (assembly GCA_037355805.1). Classification (NCBI taxonomy): domain Eukaryota; kingdom Metazoa; phylum Arthropoda; class Arachnida; order Ixodida; family Ixodidae; genus Ixodes; species Ixodes ricinus. Next base: position 114,738 of record JAZHYW010007218.1, on the reverse strand, counting down.
GCAGGAGATGCAGGTAAGTCGAACGAAGCCATTATCACGTGCTACGATCATAGAGCGGGATTGGATAGAATGGCTCCGCTACATCTGGACGTATGGTGAAACGGAGGGAACAAGTTTGCAAGTCCGGCTTCAGGGCGCCGCCATCTTGCTCAGTTCGGAGTGCGCTTGGGCGCGGCCATAACCCGATTACGAAGCATTCCTAATAACATCCTCGATCACCCGCACCAGTGCACACCGGGGCACCGAGGTGCGCCCCTTCGTCTTTGGCCAAGTGCACCGGTGCGCACCGGACGTCCTCGACCAACGGAGAGCACCCTCCCGGTGCGGCTTTTCGTTGCCCCAACGCGCACCAAGAAAATCTATGGTGCGCCGGGTTGCAGTCCCATCAGGCATTGCGGCCAGGAGCGGGAATCGAGATGAGGAGATGGCGGGCGCCACCGAGATGGCAGCCTCGCGAAAACCAACTCGCTTCGCAGCGGCACTCGATGAATTCCTCAGCTCTTCTGACAGCGAGGAAAACGAGCCCAAAAGTTATGAACTTCGTGGAAATCGTTGTGAGGCGTTTCGATGACACCTAAGGTGCGGCTATTATTACCCTTTATCTTCGCGGCCCCTATTTTTCGCGAATCACTCACAGAGGGCATAATCGCGGCCGCGAATTACAGACGCCTGCATTGGGGTGCTCCCCTGGTTTTTTGAGCTACCTGAACTAACTATATTTTCTGACTCCCCGGCCTTTACCCTTTCCGGTATGCTATCTACTGGGTGTATCAAAGAGTCGCCAGGCTCTTTAAATCGACCGCAAAATTCGGTTTTTTAACCTATCGCGCTACGACTTTGTGCAGCATTGCCCACAGATGGTGCATTTTTTTTTTTTGTAAAATTTGCAAAGAGCGAACTTACCTGAGGAAAAATTATAGAAAGAAAAAGGCTTAGCTCCTATGGAAATGCGGCGAAGCAAAAGGTCTTCAAACAATACGGCGCCGTTTCGCACGGGAGACAAGAGATGGCGCAAGCGGTCGCGATGCCAACTGCGCCAACGACCGAAAGCCGGCGTCTTTAGCAGACGATTTTGACAGGGAGCGCCACCGTCGATCCGCCATCTTCGAGGTCGCGGTTTGACAGGCTTGGGTGGCTTGGGTACGCGCGTACGCGGTCGTCCGTTGGTAGTGCGCGCTAATTTCATATCTTTGAAGAAGCTTCGTTGAACAGAAGAGAGAAAAAGTATATCTCGGGGGCGGACCGTTTTAGTTTCCTTGTTGCCGCCGAGTACCGTGTGTAAAGGCTGAACCGCATGCAATTTAGCGAGCGACGGGACGAGACGAGCGACGACGACCCGCTTAGCTGTCGCTCGGTCACTCGCGCGACGAGGCAAACCGCATGAAAGCGACGGGAGTAAGCGACCAAGGCGATAAGCGACGTTTTCTAGAAATCCAAAACCGAGCGTCGCGACGAGCGACCGTGAGAAATCTCCGTCGCTCGTCGCCGACTTCCGTCGCTGTCGCCGTTGCTCGCTAAATCGCTTACATGCGGTTCACCCTTCACTGTCGCTCGTCGCGTAGCTCGATTTTGGGATTTCTAGAAAACTTAGCGCTAATCACCTTGGTCCTTGTTTGGTCCCGTCGCTTTCATTCGGTTTGCCTCGTCGCGCGAGTGACCAAGCGACAGCGAAGCGGGTCGCCGTCGCTTGCCTTGTTGCTCGCCAAATCGCTTACATGCGGTTTTTAAATCGCTTGGGCTAATAAAAAATGCGCCGTATTTTTCATAAGCTGCGCACTCGGTGAGCCGCACGGTATGTTTCTGCACAGGAACGAACGCCGAAGGCACGACGTACGACACAGGTGATGGAGCAACACGGTTACACGGCCGTAGTGCAGAAAATCCGCTAGAGAAAAACAATAAAGAAACTCGCAAAACAAAACGAAGAGTGATCACACCGTGCTACAAAAGCACCAAAGTGACCAAAGTAGAAAAATCAGTTCTCGCAAGAGCTACCGCCGAGGGCACGGCGCGCGACACGGAGCGCTGCATGGAGTCGAGGGAGCAACGCGGCCGCGGTGAACGAGTCCGATAGCGACAAAACCGAACTAAAACACACATAAAAAATATTCCTACGGCGCTTCAAAAACACCAAAAGTACAAGAATAACCCCTAGTTTCGGTCAAAAAGACCCTTTAAAGTTGTAAAATGCTGCTAAACCACGCTGAAAGGCCCGGCCGACACCTACGTGCGATAGAAAGAGACCTCGAAGATGGCGACCGTGGTGGTCGATGCCAGCGAACCTAGCGAGTGACGTCAAGTGAATGTCACCTATACAAATCAAAACTTAACCCACGTAACTCTGAACCTTCCGCTGACGGATCCTTACCGAAACGACCTCCTTTTTGGAGATACCAGAACCGAAACTTTAAGAAAAGCACCAACGCCTGCTGTCGCTATTCAAAAAAAAAAAAAATTAGATTTTACGTTTGGGCGCAGCGGACACTACGAGCCCCTGGACCCAACCCACGGCCGGGCCAGTGTCACGCGACTTTAGAAAGCGGGCACAGCAACGCGCGGAATGCGTATCACGGGCCACGTCCACAGAACGGGATTGGCTAGGATAGCTTGTAGCGTCCACTGCGTCCGGACGTAAGGTGAAACAGAGTTGGCTTTTCTGCACAGCTTGACTTATTTTTATTGTTTTAGTAGTTTTGTTATGGAACCGACTTTTGCTGACTGTTATCAATTTTGGGTTTGATTTATGTTTTGCCCAGCTTCTTCGAAATTCACCTTTTTCCCATGGAGACTGGTTTCCTTCGAACGTTCCAGCTTTCAGCGGCGCTAACAGCTACAAACTAATTCGATTTTATTTTCTACGACACCCACTGCACGCGTTTTAAGGATTTACATAATTTCTCAGTGCAAAATATTTCTCACCCTGCACACATATCCCACTGCATCAGTTGACGGAGTGTTCTATAACGAACTCGTGGCGCCTCTTCGGTTTTAATAATTTAAAGTTTTCCTCCATATGACTGGGAATACTGGAAACTATCCAGTATTTTGGCGGTTTTGGGCGCATCGACGAGGTCCGGCTTGACTCACTTGGTGAAAAGTGCCTTTCTCTTCCGTCGCCTTGCGGAAGCCCGTCGGCTGTGACTTGGAGCTCGGCTCCTACCTCGAGGTGGACGAGTGCGGCATCTGTGGAGGCAACGGGACGTCCTGCCGAGCACCTGCCTTCACCTGGTCTGAGACGCCTTTCTCGGAGTGCTCGGTGACGTGTGGTGGGGGTGGGTACTCTACTTTCGTTTTACCAAATACTGGTTTTACTCTCGAGACCGCGTCTATTGTCAACAAATGGGCCTTTTGTAGGGCCTAGACCGTGTGGCAAGTAGGATGGCATGAAGGCCACTGTGTATTTTGAGAACGCGCGATGAAAGAAGTTGAGCAATGAGCAGGGGTCCAAAGAACTAAGTGGTTTTAGAACAAAGTGATTTTAGAATAATAAAGGGTTTTCGGACGCCGCATAGGCCGTAAGGCGGCTGCACTGTTTGCCAGGTAATTGAAAACCAGCCTCTAGTTTGTTTGTTTTTTTGTGTTTTTTTTTTGTCATAATACAAATTAGGGATATGCATAAAGGCAGAAGTTAAAAAGTCAACCGAGAACCTTCGAAGAATACAGAACTTGGGCCACAAGTCAGCCAGCAAATAAGGTATGTAAACCACCATGGCATATCAATTCAAAATTGCCACTTAAATTTTTTTAAACGCTTGTAACATAAAATGTATTTCGACATGCAAAAAGAAAGGATACACTTTTCAATAATCATTTTTACAATTTTAAAATATTTTGCAGCAAACTGCTTATTTAAACCTTGAGCAAGCTTTATCCTGTCTAAATGTTACACAAAGCGTTGTTTTAGAGCGCAGCTCTTAGGCGCCCGTTTCTGGCTTGAGCGGCGTCGCTGCCGTAACCGTGAGGTCACATGACCCCATGAGGTCACTGACTCCTGTTAGGTCACGTGACCCCCGTGAGGCCACGCGAGCCCCGTGAGGCCATGTGACCGCCGTAAGGTCACGAGGGTCACGCGACGTCACGAGGGTCACGTGACCTCACGGTTACGCCGACAGCGACGCCGCTCGGGGGAGGAGTAGCAGGGCGGATGAGGAGGTGAGGAGGAGGGGCATACCTCCCCTGAGTACCTGTCCGCCCTCCTCCTCAAGAGCTGCACTCTAATTCAGGCGTTACAGAAAGCTGTAAACGGCTTTCACTTTTCTTTTTTTTTTGAAACATCTTTATTTAGTTTTTATTTAGTAAGGAAATATGGTACGACTCAGCCGGCTGCGGGCTTTGCTGAAATTTTGTACAATGTAGCAATTAATTTCTGTTCGTGATATTTTACTGCATTGACAGAATATAACCTTATAGTGTTGGGGGACTCCAATGATTCCCACTTGGCCTGGCATTACCATGAGCATTAAACCACTCAAAATATGATTTTGTATAGGTAAGGGTAAAACACATTATGTTTCCACATACGAGATTCCAGCCTACAAAACACATCTGCACATTGCAGGCTTCCAGGAGAGTCATCCTGTCTGCACGTCTTCAGACACTGGTTCCGAAGTAGATGACCGGTTGTGCAATGTCGACGAGAGGCCGGACTCTCGGGTTCGAAAGTGCAATGGCAATCCCTGTCCCCTGGGTGAGCTGGTGATGCAACATAAATATTTTAGGGGTTTACATCTTGTCTGTCAAATTAACCTGCAGCTAATACTGAAAGAACCCTTATTGTTTCAGCTGGATAATGGCAACAAAATCGTTTAAGTCTCTGTTTCAGTTAGCAAACAAATGTATAGTTACTAGTAATTTTTTTTTCCTTTTCACATAAAACTGTATACCATTTTTGTTTTTAGTGTTACAAACATTTCTTTTCCTAGAATTCCCTTAATATGAAGTCTGAATGCAAATGGTTCAATGTAGACATACTGCCCACAAGCAAACTTTATTTATTTCCATATAGTGGTTACTTAAGGGCAGAAAACCAGTCAATACTATAGTGGAAAAGGAATGCTAACACTCCAATGTCAGCCCAATGACAGCCTAAACCAACCTCAGAAGTCACATATGGCACCAAATAAAAGCTTTGGCTCAATGGCATGAAAAGATGGTGCAAGTTCCTTGTACAATACTTGTAACGAGAAAGCCAAGCTCTTTGATCGAAGATTCTTTGGTTTGGGACAACTTCATTAGCCTTACACAAATGCATTCAAGAGAAATATCCGGCTTTTTAACATCTTTCAAATTTAATTGCCATCATGCTAGCTTCTGTCAACTACTGACTTTGCAGTTCCTACAGACTTACGCTAAACAAGACGTCTTGAAAAGCAGGCCTGCAGAATCGCCTTCTGCCGGGCAGAAAGCTGGTTCCCAGTTTCCTTCTCTCCATTCCCTCTCGCACTCTTTCTCTCCTCCTCTCCCCACAGGAGTGGGTCTCTGAGCTTTTACCTGCAGAAAGGAGCAGGGTTGCCTTTTATTTCGAATGAAAAGGAGGAATTGAGGAGTTTCATTCTTTCTGGCTGTTCGTCGGCCTTTAAAGGCACATTGGCAGACTCTCTGGTAACTCAGTGTTAAGAAGTACTTTAAGTACATTGTACTTAAAATACTACTTCAAGCAGCCTTAAAAAAACTTGTACTTTATGTGAAGTACATACTCCGAGTATGTACTTGTACCTTACCTAAAGTATTTTTTTCTGGTATATCCCGAGCAAAGTACAACTCCAGACTTCAAAGTACAATGTCTAAATTTGATCTCGTTAATTTTGTATAAAAAAATGATGCTTTGTCAACAAATGAGTGCCTTATAAGTTGATTGTTAAATAGTTTGTCGGCAATAGTAAAACAACTACTCTGTGGCTACTTGATTTAATCCAATATTCACTGCCGTTTCTTAAAGTAACCGATGCACCCCGATTACCCCTAAAACAATGCAAATCAATTAAAAAAAAATACTATAGGGAAATGAAAGTGCATCACGAAACATTGTGTTAAAAGTACCTGCACTTTACTTTGAAAGTACATTGTATTTATAGTACTTTACTTCAAGTACAATCGGCACGGAATGAGACGCGAACAGTGGGTGCATGGTTTTCGCTAGATGCTGCACCACCTGATCCAGATGGGAGCTGCAAGAAGATGGCTCCTCCTTCGATGTGTTGGACTCTTTGCTCAGTGCATCCAAACCCTCGGTGTTGCGTCTCTAGGTGACTCAGCGTGGGTCAAAAACCATGCGCTCCTTGTTCGCGTTTCATTCCGTGCCGACTGTACATTGCACCCAGTGTACTTAGTACTTTACTTGAAGTACATAACCTCTTATTTACTTTACTTCAAGTATTTTTAGATGTATTTTACCCAACACTGCTGGTAACTAACCTGGCTTCTGCACTTTCTGCAGGCTTAGCTAAGCAAGACCTCTTTTAAGCAGGAGCCGACTTGCACATTTGTCCAAACTGCTCGCACACTTTCCAGGTGGCAGATGGGCGCTTGGGGTGACTGCAGCGCCGCGTGCGGCGGCGGCCAGCAGGTGCGCAACGTATCGTGCGTGCGCCCTACGGTGCCCCCTGCTCCGGTGGCAGAGCACTTTTGCCCCGGCCAGCGACCCGCAACGTCCCAGAGCTGCAACCTCCACGACTGTTCCCGCTGGACGGAGGGCCAGTGGTCACAGGTAGCGCCCTGGGTGCCTAGGACGCTTCTCTCTCTCTCCGTCCGCTCACGTCCCCTCCCTTTTCCACATACTTAGGTCCGTCTCTAGTTAGCTGCACCAGGGCCATTAAAAACGACAGTGTCTTGCAGAAAATGTGATGTCATATTTTAGGTAGTTTTATCATCTCTGAATCTTCATATTTCATGCGTAAATTAATAAAGAATGGAATTAATCAAGTGCGCATTTGAAGAAGTCCCTGCAACCCAGAAAGGCATTAATATAAACCATTTTGTGGGCAAGTGCTTAAAATTTTTTTTATTTTTTTTTATTTTTATGATGGGGCTATGCATTGCCAAACGCCACTGGTTGCCCACATGTAGCATCAGTGTGTCCGAACCAAATGCCTAAGTTTCATAACTAACCGTTATCTTAATCAGAGTTATAAGCAATTTTCTGAAATTTTTTATGGGAAAATGGCAGCCAATTGAGTTCTCGAGTCCATGGAGCTGGATGGCGCCAGTCACCAGAAAACAAACCCCATTTTTCCATTAAAATTTTCAAAAAATCACTCGTGTAACCTTTGATTAAGATAATAATGGTTAGTTCTGAAATTTTGCATCTGGTTCGAACCACTTGCATTACATTTGGGCAAAAAACGAGCATTCGGCAATGCATAATTAATTTTTCCTGTAAAAAAAAATGTTACGTTTTACATGAAACGGTCATATAAGATTCTAGAAAGATGTCAGTTGATCGTCACGGTCAACGCTGGTCGCTTCAACACTGCCAGAGACGCGCTAATGTCGCGGGCCGCTCCCGTTGAGCATGAACGGTGCGTGGCGCTGTCGCAGTGCTCCGCGACGTGTGGCGTGGGCACGCAGACACGGGCGGTGGAGTGCCGTGACCTCCGCGGCCGCAAGAGCCACCTGTGCGACCCCAAGCGCAAGCCTCGCTCCAAGCAGCAGTGCTCCGCGTGGAAACCCCTGCTTCTCCAAAGGTGCAAGCAGCATTCCCTACCCCCCTTGAAAAAAATGCCACACCAATAAAAAAAAATCAGCAGCGCATTTTATTTTTTTTTTAGAAGTTAATAAATTTAGATTTAGACTGCTTGACGAAATTTTAAAACCACTTGCTGGGTATTTCTTAAAAAATAAATAAAATATATATATATATTTTTTTTTGGCAAATAATTTTTACATTTTAGCAGACTTGCTTCTCAACAAGTAAAACAAGAGGATTATCTCTTGGTGAGGAATATTACACTGAGGAGGGTTTACATAGCGCAAGGACCATTAGACTGAGGAATACCAAAACAAAAAAAGAGTTTAAAAACCTGGTGATCTTTTTTATAATGCACACCTTAATCAGGGGAAGTAGCGGTAATCTGTAAACAAATTATAGGAATAACGCTTCAGTGTGGAGTTACGAATGGTTGGGGTGACTCGTTTGCATTTGCCCTTGTTTCCCCGAGATCATGCAATATAATTACAACGAGCATTCTTCTGTTTCCTATTCAATCTTTTTTATCTTCCTTCTTCTTTTTCCATCTTCTTTTTTGTCTTTGAATTGCATCACTTCTTTTCGTCTTCTTTTCTCTTGTAAATAAAACGCCAGTTGTCAGTTAGCGCTCTTTCCTGTCTTCTCGTTCTTCCCTCCGTCGTCCTTGCGCTATTGTTTAATCATGTTTACCCAACTAGCCCATCAGATGATTTTATTGCAATAAGAACCAGTGGCGTTGCCTCACATTTTAATTTTTTTTCTCTTTCAAACTGAAAGCAGGCAGAAACTTCTCCAAAGGCACGCCAATCGGTTGTCGTTTTCTCTCAGGTAAAGAGTACGGATCGCAAGAGGACGCGCCACCCCAGAGTTTCCCGCCCTTCAACATCTTCTCCAAACCACAAAACCAGTCACCGGGGTCGGAACCAAGGTAAATTGCAAGCTTGCATTTTTTTCGCAGCATTCTTTGTAGGAGCTATCGAAAACCTGGTCTCTCTCCGATTAAAAAAAAACACCCTCTGCAAGAGTGAAGGTTAAATACCGTGTCCTGCATATAACCAATAGAAGGAGACTTCCAAATCCTTACATTCTCTAAATTCTTATCATCTGATAGCGACTGAAAAAATTAGGGCCATTCCAGACAGCAATTACAGAAGACAAATATCTATGTAGCCTCGCTCATTTAGATCAATGCGGGAGTAGATCTTCGATAATATCTACAGGTCAATTACCACCACAGAAATCGGTGCGCCGGTAAAGCCTCACTTCACATGCAAACAAATGTAACCATTAGTTTCTGTATCGCTTGCTTAACGGGTTACAACCAGTTCCTCCCCGAACATTTGCCCATCCAATTAAGAAATGCTCGCAACCGCTAAAACATTTCAAATCCGCATTTAACTTCGGTGAGCTTCCATTTCCCCATTTCTAAGCCGGCCCGTCTCTCTCCCTCTCTCGTAAAGCTTCATCGTCGGAGACTGGGGATCCTGTAGCGTCACGTGCGGCGATGGAGTCCAGAAGCGCGCCGTGGAGTGCAAGATCTTCCTGGAGTTCTCCAGAACGATGGCGAAGCTTCCGGACAAGGAGTGCACAGGTTCGGGCAGCCCCCCCCCCCCCTCCTTTTTTTAGTTTGCCTTTCGGAATTCGACTCGAGCAGTTTGCATTCGTGTCCGAGTGCATTCGAGTGTGTTCCTCTTCCTTGTGACCATTTATGATCATCAAGTAGCTTTGGAATATGCCCCACCTGCATACATGCTCCAGTGTGCCAGCGTGTTTGCTCGCAAGCAGCTGCAAGCTTGGTTACGAGCAAGTACTACACACTGGAGCGCACTTGGACGCAAATGAGCAAAACAGCCTTTAGCCCACGGCTCGCTGACGCTCTTCCCTGTCGTCCAGGAATCCGACCGGCCGAACTGCAACGTTGCACGATGAGACCGTGCGCCATGGACCAGAACCGCGAGGCTCTGACGGAGGAGGAGGAACAAACAGACCAAGGAGTCGCCACAACGTATTCGTGGAGGAGCGCTGGTTACACTCCGTGCACGGCGTCTTGCCTCGGAGGTTTGTCCGTGTCGTTGCCTAGCCGTCTGTAGTTGGGCGTTTCAGGGACGTGGCAATCCGAGCCAAAACCGTTCTGGGAACTGGGTATGCAGAGCACGAAACGGCCGAGAGCGTTCGGGAAAAAGAAAATGAAGTGTTACTAATAAATTTGGAATTCAAGTGAATCTTGTAAGGGCAGCTTTTCAAGCATTCATCTGGCTACGCTGCAAACCCAAAATAGGTGGGATTAAAACCCATTTTCTAGCGTTTTTCTAAAAAAAAAGTTAATAAGAGTCTAATTTTTATTTAGACTAATGGTGGCTCATGGTTACCATAGTCTTGATCCCCACCAGTTAACATGTGTTTTCCCGTTGAAACGTCAACGCTGTGCAGGTATTAGAGAGTCACTGGTCCACTGCGTTCGAAACGAAGACGGAGTTCCTGTCAGCTACATCCAGTGCGACATCAGAGACAAGCCCGAAACAATCACCCAGACCTGCAATAACCGGCCCTGTCCCCCAAGGCAAGCTTACAGTTCCCACTTCAAACTTTTTGCAAAGAACAGGGCAATGCTGTGCAGCTAAAAGAGCATTACAACCATTCGTCGCAAGAAAAAGTTACGAAAAGATATCTCTGTGGCCCTCCAGCTGAACATGCCATGTGGTCACACTAATATTAGACAGCTTGCACAGGATTCACCAGACTTCCATCACTCATTTTCTTTTTCACACTCAATCGTACCATGGAGAGGCAGAAGCGAGTCTCCTGATGATATTCTAATTGAAAATAACCCCGAAAAGATTTGCCCCAACCTACCGAAGTTCCCGTTTATTGGCAGACGCATTACTGTAAACGACTTAATTTCGATGAGAACCCAATTTTCGCAGATTTTGCAACTCAAATAACATTGCAGAAAAGTAGATTCTGCAAAGATATTACCCTATGGTAACGAGTACCTAGCAAACTGCTTCCATTCGCAATATTTTGTGCCCCCAAAATATTCCCGAATTCAAGACTTTGAAAAATTCGCAAAATATCGAGCCTGCGAAAAGAAAGTAATTTATAGTACCATTAACGTCTTTATTTTTGCGGGCTCACTATTTCACGAATTTTGGAAGGGGTGGTTTTCGGGAACATTTTGCGGGCACCAAATTTCACGACTGGGTGTGGTAGGCTGCGTGTTCGTTGCCATAAAATAATACATTCGTGCCATCCATTTTTCGCGATGACCTTCGAAGTTGCACAACTCTCAAGAAATATGGATCCTGGCGTAAATAAAGTCGCCCAGAGTATTTCTTTGTGCGATAAGATTTCCCGCGTAACCCCGCAGACTGCGTAACGCGGCCAATCGCAGGTGGAACACGTCCGACTTCACGGCGTGCAGCAAGCCGTGTGGCGGTGGTTCCCAGACGCGCACCGTGCAGTGTGTGCACGAGGTGACCCGGGGTGTCGGAAACACCTTGGTGGTACCAGACACCCACTGCCCGCTGCCACGCCCCGCCGAACACCGCATGTGCAACATGGTTGACTGCGTCGCCCACTGGACTGCCGACAGGTGGGCCAAGGTAACAGCACCGCCTCAACTCGAAAAAATGTAGAAGTTTACCGCAACATTACGGCAAGTTGCGGTTTATTGCAACTCATAGTAATATTTCGAGAGATGACCCACCCCCAAAAGGTAACCCCCCAACCCACCCCCTATTTTTGGCATGATTGGCTATTTCTTAAAAAAACACGGAAAGATAGCCTACATCTTGTAATGCAGAGTGCAAGCTTGTCTGCTGCTTTTGCAGGGGTTGTGGCGACGTCAGAACGCCGAGCTCTGATTGGTCCCGACTGAAAGATAGCGGGTAGACCTCAAAGCAGCTTGCTTTGAGGTCTATCTACTATCCTTCAATCAGAGCAAATCAGAGCTCGGCGTTGTTCTGACGCCACCGCAACTCCTGCGCAAGAAGCGGACGACTTGCTCTCCGCATAGACCCTTTTAAAACGTCAGCCGAGCCACTTTGTCAAGAACCGATCCCGACGCTCTAAAGGCAGCGTTATGCGTTTTCTGAACACCAAGAAAAACAAACGTCTTCGAAGGCATACAGGAGAAAGCAGGGAATTCATCATCGCCTTTGATCCTACATCGCCTTTGATTCGTGATGCCGAGGGTGCTCAATTTGGGCGTGCTTGTTCTCCTATAGCTGCTGTTAGGGCAGCGATATTGGAGCTTTTTAGACCGCCACTAGATGGCTCTGGCTTTTGAAAAGGGTCATTCATGCCAATGGTGACCTTGGCTGAAATCGCGTTAGTTAGCTACGGTGGGAGATTAGCGAACATTGCTGACAGGGGAGAACGGTCCTCTATTCTTCGTCACCGCCCCCAATGTGATAACAAGTTCGGCAAATCACTAACAACTAAAATTATATTTTTTTCCCATAGTTTTTTTTATTGCACATTGGAAGTTAGCTTACCCTTGATTTTCACACCATTTGCTCTTAGGTGGGTTCTTTCTTGGGATATTGCGATAGGCTATGAACGATGCCCCAAAGGCTTCTTGGGGCAGAGACCACCCAGGATTCAATCACTACTCCTAGCACTCCGGAGGTCAAAACAGATCCCCTATGCCACGAAGGCAGTCGCCTCAACTCAGGGCATACTATATTCCTTTTCACCATAACTTGGCAATCAGCGAAAGCTAAGGCCGCAGCAACCGAATGGAGCATCGGAGCAAGGTACGTGACAATGTATCGTCGGAGTGCACTCCTCTTGCAGAGGGCTGTCACGTGCTTTGCTTCATCGCCGTAATGGGCTTGAAGAGGACGTAGCATTTGCTTTTGCCAAGTCATACTGAAACATTGTATAATTGGGTGACATCAGAGTCTGCTCTCAAACAACACCTGCCATTCCTTGACAGAGGCAGTTTGCAGGCTTGCAGGCATTGTGCTACAACTATAATTACAATTTATACTGGCAAAGCAAGCATACCCCATTGTAACATGGTTAGCCGAGATGTAAACCGACACTAGTCGAGATGGTTTGGGCACCAGTGAGCACCAAACTACGACTCTGCCCACGCAGCACACATGGTCCTGCTGATATCCTCAGGATGTCCCGACGTTCCAGGATGTCCTGTGGATGTATAGGACATCTCATGCTGCTAGGTGCCATCTCGGCGGTAGTGAGACTACTACTGTCGTTACTGGAACTCCACACTAGAATACTGGCTACTGCTCTGGAGCAATGTGAGAACAAATACTGGAATAATGCGAGACGAAAATTGGATAAACCGGCGATTCAACATCGAGGCCAACGGTGTCAAGCACTGTGCAGGACGGTTCTTCTGGAGGCACGGCCCATCTTTTGCACAACACAGATCAGCCTCGAGAGATTTGTGGATGATGGTATGCGCATTTAATCTGAATCAAAAGACACAAGCCGTAGTCAAAAGTTTAACATAACTAAAAGGAAGCTTCATCTACTTGCAGTATCCCGTCCGGCCTAGCACACGTATGTCGCAACAAAACCTAAATGGGAACCAATGATAACCACTGTGCTGCCATTTGAAAATTTCCAGAATTTCTTATGCCTACTTGCAACTGCGCAGTGCTCCAAGAGCTGCGACGGCGGGGTGAAGACACGCAAGATCACTGTCAACGGGAACTGGCCTACGGAACGCTGGCGGACCTGCCGCCGTCCAAAGTGTGCCTCGAAGAGAAAGCCCCGCACCGTGAAGCCCTGCAACACCAAGCCCTGCCGCAGGGGAAACCCCAGTTCAGTGCAGGGCGGACCTAAGCGGAAGGTGAACAGTGTACACTTAGCAGTTTGCCGGCACTAGTGGTACAATATCAAGATCAACCTGGTAGTACAATAACCTTAACAACGATTTCTCCTTCCCGGCCGAAAGCTTTGCGTCGAGTTTGCCCCCCGAGTTTTTCTGGTTCACCATCGTTTTACTTTATTTCATTAATTCCCCGAAAAGCTGACAAATAAATCCTTTCAAAAGCGGACGCACAACCCATCTTCTGCAAAGCAGGAGATCTCGAAGGAGGGAGGCGATGTGAGAGAGAAGGAAACAAGCAAGAATGAAAAGGGCAAACTGTACCTTGCCTTTTTAATTGTGCCTCGTACAAAATTGTGCCCCAAACCTAACGCTTCTTCTGCTCGCTGCGTTACGAGAACTAAGGTACACATGCATCGCATGCCACTAGATGCAGTGTCTCAAGCATTTATAGTATGGGCTCTCCCGATGTACTAGTATCACAATTATTAAGTAAATAATAGTTTTCTAACTTCTGTGCCATTCCATTCGCCCCTATTTGCAAGGTGTCCCTGATAGCCGAAGGAAAGGCTTCTGTCTTCCGAGGAACGACGCTCAAGATACGCTGCCCAGGTGTCGTCGCCAACACTTCGTCTGACACAAGGTTCGAAGCCTTTTGAATCCAATGTATGCATGTAAAAAATAGAATAGATGCAATGCAACATTTGCAATGTGACGACATAAACAACAAAAGATTACAGAAGGGCGCAACTAGTTAACATGCTCATAAAATGAGACTGCGACTTCCGTCGAAAAACAACTTTTATGACGCCAGTCAGATCCAGTTAAACTTTTTCGTTTCACACCACCAAGAAAAGATATGGTATGTGCCTAGATAGCCGAGCACGAAATAATGCGTAATATTGCTGATGCTTCCTCAGGTTGAGACAATGAATTGGTGAATAGCCGAGCACTATATCGTCACTAGGAACGGCACAGATACGGCGCTGCCTTGAGCATAACAGCACTAAAACAGTGCTGAGTCAGCACTGCCTCAGCACTGTGCACTAGTACTATAGTGCAAGTCAGAGCACTGACCTTGCACTAAAATAGTGCAAGGTCAGTGCCATTTCCAGCGCCGACTATAGTCTGTTGCGGGTTACGAAAGCAGGACAAGCGCGTCCCACAAAGCTCTCCGCTCTTTCCACTTTAACAGAACTAATGCTAGAGCACCAAACCGACGAGAAGAGAGCTCTGTGGGAGCGGCTTGTCCCGCATTTCCTAACCCGCAACAGGCTATAATTGCGCCGAGACAGCAGCACGCTGCACGTGCAGATGGGACTCGGGCTGAACAAATCCGAGCGGGCAGCGAACCCCACGTTTCGTTTCCGCAGCAGTCGTGCCAAGTGGCTCAAGGACGGCCTCCCGTCAAGACCTCCTCGAGACGGGTGGTCGTGTCGAGAAAGGGAGGCCTGCGGATCAGGAAGGCGGACTTCCCCGACGCCGGCACCTACGTCTGCTCCACGGGAACCTCCAAGAGCGAGCTCGTGCTCTCCATCCGACCGCTCTCCTCGCCGCCTCCCGACACCTCACAAGGACTTCCCTTTGACGTGCTCAAGGGACAGAAAGGTACGCATTACAGTGATAATGGCAATTTACTAGGAGGTTGCGCTTAGGGCCCCTAAATGAGCTACGCTAAAAGTGTCGACACTTAATCTCCCAAATGTTTTCGGAGCGCCGCCATTTTGTCGCCTAGTGCACACCGGGTGCAAATGGCGATAGTTCCGATTATAAAATACGACACCCCAGGCTTCGGATACTTTGTCAACAAGCTCGAAGGACGTGGTTTTGCTCTATATCGGACTGTTTTAACCACGGTGATGGAAATACTTCAGGTGGCATAACACTGCGCCGTCAGCCGAAGAGCCACCGTGTCGAAAATCGGCACGGCCTCCTGAGCCCTTCAGGTTGGTCGCGTCACCAACCCAGAGGCAGAGGAAGCCGCATAAGTGGTAGCGTGTGCCAGGCTACAACGCCACATAGTTTTACGCAGCTTTCGCGTGGTTCTCGCATTGTTTCTGGCCGGTTTCGGCTTCCAGAAGTTGCCGTTAATGGGGAAGAAGTGCTTCGTGCCACAATGCAACGCAGGGTGTGAGACGTGCACGGAGGAGCTCTCCCTTTTTGCTACTCGACAGGGAGAGGACCGCCTAAAGGTATCATCACGTGACCCAGCGCAAAGACCGCTTGCTGCAGCTGACAGACTTTGTCTACGAGAGACATTTTGAGTCAGAGTTTGTGACCAAATAATGGGAAGCTGTCTACAGGAACCACGTTCTTATAAGTGTTCTTGTAAACTTCCCCAGCTATCTGACAAAAAAAAAAAATTGGCTGCACTGCCAAAAGCGATGAAATGCGGTAAATTTACAGGAACATTGTTAGTGAAAACAATTGGGCAAGGAAAATGGTACGGTGATGAAATGGTCATACACACATTTACACATCGAGGACGACATCAAGGATGGCGTCTAGGACAACATATCAAGAACGACGTCTAGTACGACCTCTAGAACGACCTCAAGGACGACCTCTAGGACGACAGGTCACGTCACGTCACGTCAACAACTGGCGCTTTGCGACCAGCGTTTCTGAGTTTACACAACCGGAGCTTACGCTTCATCCACGAGGCGTTACGTGACCTTCATAACGCGACCTTCGCTTCAGCCACAGGCGTTGCATCACCATCGCGACCTTCAGCATTGTTGGACCTATAAAACTACTGCTTTAAAAGGACCCGCGGACTGTCAGTGCCTTCCATCCAGCAAACGGCACTGTGTTCTGGCAATGTCAACTGTATCGAAGATGTTCAAAAGTTGGTTTCTGCAAACTTTGATTCCAAGTCGCAAGATATATTTGAAAACCGCACTTCACTGAATTCTCCAAATATTAAGCCAAGCGAAAATAAAGTAGTTCACAGTATGTGTAAGTGTGTTCTATGAACATATACTATATTTTTAAAGTGTAGGTTTAATGATGACGTTTATCTTTTTTTTTTTATTCTATAAATGCCAATAGTGCGCTTGAATCTGAAGGCCTGCTGTGTATACACTTCAATGTTTACCATTCCACAGCCCAGCACATACGTGTTTCTTGCTTTAGGAAGAAAGAAAGCATGCGCTATTTGCACAAACGCTAAAAATGACATCGGCCAAAGGCCCTTTATTTATTTATCTGAACGGTCAACAGACCTATTCGCGGTGAGAAGCTCGCTATGGACGCTTCTGTTTTCCTCACTATGTTCAGTGCACACGCTACCCATGCAGTTATATTTTAATTTTCATAGTGCATAAAAGGTTAGCATTGCACCTGCTTACACCAGCAAAGGAAGTTGAAGTATCCTCACTCTGGGTTGTGAAAAAATTCCACCAGGCAGCGATTCCCAAACTTCACGCTGCGAATATAACGCCAGGAATATCTCCCACCGCCTAAAAATTGCCATATTAAACTATCACATTCAGTTCAGCACATGCGAAGCTTCGCTCCACTTGCTAAGCGTTTCACTCCGCGCATAGCAGACGGACGTCATCGGCCTCGACGACCTTGGCGCCGTCCGGTGGCGCGCATGAGAAACGGGACGAGAGTTCGACGCCTCCGGAGACTGCGTTAGTCCACCTCAGTCTCTCTTTTTAACCGTGGTTTTAACACTTCTGGAGGATGGAAAGGAGTTTCTAGTGATTTCAGATGAAGCTGCAGATAACTGGAAACAATGATGTTAATTAAGCATCGCGATGGCCAAAGTGTAGCTTATCTAGTCTTTGATAAGTGGAACTCCCCAAAGTGTCTGTTTGATTCCCCATGTCTTCAAAGTGGTCTGTTTGTTTTCCAGTAAACTGAGCCTCTGCTAAGTGGAACAATTGTGCTTGATCCCTTAAGGCTGCACTTAAGGAGATTCTGCATCGACCCTGTTGTAGTTCACATGTTGCTTTGGACAAAGTGAAAAGTTTCTGACAGTCACAAACTAAATGTATCGCAGTTCCTTTACTGCAAAACATTTGTCTGCGATTGCATAATGCTTGTGAGCTCTGGTGATTGGCAAAAATTGAAAGGCGTCCAAGGCTTAAACAAAACAAGGAACAAATGTGAAAATTCCAACATGCAAACTCGAGGCAACGTGACATGGTTCCGGAGGTCTTGGCTACAACCAATTAAAGGGCAAAAAGGAGGGATATGTTAGAAAGGGTAATGGCATGTTACATCTCGAGAAATAGATGACTAGGGTTCTTCGCTCATTTGAAGGTTTGTCAACAGCAAATGGCGATACTTTTGCTTCGAAAGGTCACCACCCCAACGGAGTTGGCTAGAAGACAGCCAAAGGAGCTGATCTGCCGTCGTACATCAACAGTGTTGAAGACGTGCAGACCAACAAGGAACAAACTCACTCCCAGGACACAAAGGTGTTGTCTAAAACCTTCTATTTTGAAAATCCATACCTAGAATCGCTTTGCATGTGTGCCAGATTACAGCCGCCATTGCTGACCTTCTTGTTTTACTGAGATACCAAGCGGCCTTTGACAAGCCTCCACAAGGGCCAATGCCTGGGAGAAGGACACAGTCAAATCTAAAATGGCAATAACCTGTGCTTCTGAGGTAATGATGGACCGAAGTGAAAAAAATAAGAGGACACAAAAACTGAAAGTTGCGGTTATGGTGGCACCCATGCACAGCTACTGCAAAGCGTCTATACAACAGAGAGGTGTTACTTGTTTAACATTACAATGAAAAACAAGCTAACAAACTCTCTATTTGTCTGTGAACCAGAATCAAACTGAAACATGATACTTTTTTTGTTTCAAGGTAAAACTGAAAAATAATCTTTGCAGTACTACTCAGCTTAAAGGGGCCCTGCAAGGACTTTTTACTGGTTTTTAATTTGCACCGAACCTGAGCGCACTGAACGTAGTAACTTAATGTAACTTTTCCTTTCTCGAATTTCGCTTTATTTTAAAAGTTATGGGCAAATTATAATTACAAAAACAAGCAAAAAATAACCTTCTTCATGACGTCCTTGGTCGCCTGAGTGGCCGTGAACTAGAGGAGGGGTAGTGAGCTCAGTGAGCACTCATGGCTGCCGCACTCCGTGTCGTCGGCGCGAGAGGGCACCACAAAAGCATGTTCTGGAAAGGCTGTATGAAGCGGGCGGCCAGGGCGGCTCGCATTGCATTTGCTGAGCGATTAAACACTAATTTGGCATGACACTTCATTGGCCAGAAACGACAGCAGACACGGGGTAAAGATCAGTTCAGAACGGGAACCACTTCGCGCTGCCATACTGCCAAACGGCCAAACTGCAAGCCAAACCTGCTGCCGAAGGCCTTCGGAACGCTCGGAACCGGTTGGATCCTCGAGCCCATATACGACCGCAGCGCCGCCGCGTACATCCAGGACCTTTCTACGCTTGTCGCTCGTCGGTGCCTGATCCCACTACCCTTTCTAGTATGCGCCGCCTTTTCTACCGTTTGGTGGCAGGTATGTAGACGGGTCATTTCTTGTTTCTGTACTTTATAAACTGCATTTGTTTCTTTTCTGATCTAAAATACTGAACAAAAACTACTTTCATAAATAATTGAAACGGTTCGCGCCACTTATATTTTGTATTTCGACTAAAAAGAAGCTTTTAGCAGCTCTGACTAGTAGTAAGGCCAGGACCAAAGACTTCACATATCGCGCGCTTTCGGCATCGTGGGTCGCCTCCGTAGGTGGAGGAGGTTTCCGTGTCGTCCGGTTAAAATATGACGTACTGATATTTAGTTGCTCTCCTCCGCTGGCTTGCCCGAACCCCAAGAGACGTGGAAACCGCAAAAAAGGTAGACGCCTAAATATGATTGCAGGGCCCCTTTAAGGTGAAAGATAAGACATGTGAAACGTATGTCCCAAAACGCAGAGTATAATGTATTACTATATTTTTTTTTAATTTTCAAGTTTTCAGGTAACCATTTTGGGTCTTGGGAACTCAGCTGAATGACCGTGAAACCTACTAGTCTTTGGCAGCTTTCATACACGGTTTAGCACATGAAAACCTCCCTCTGCTTGGGACAAGAAAACTTGTGCACTCCCACTTGAGTCAGCTGTCGCATTGCGATTCCAGAGTCCTGAAGTGCGTAACCTACCTAGCCCAAAAGACACTGTTCTCGTTCCAAACAATTCACTAATGATATTTAACATCTTGATAAAAATAAACATAGTTTCTCTTCTAATGCCTTCAACTCTTTTTTGAAACAATTCGAACCGGTGTGAACCACTATTGTTTTTTACTTTGGAGCTGAGTCCGAATCATTTTCCCTGAATCGAAACACAAACCGGAACCAAAAACATTCGCGTTGGACGCTCCAACGCAAAATCTTCATTAACTCATAGATCCACCACAATTTATAATGTTAACCTTTCAGCTGGACCGAGCAACCTCCTCCGACGTGGACCGGACCGCCTTCAAGGTGGACCTTGCTTCGGACCAAGAACGCAACGATCAAGGACTCCGAGAGGTGAAAGGGACCCTCGAAGATCCGACGGTCAACTCGGGTGCATCTAGTCGGCCCGGTGGAAACATTCCGCGCATCCAGACACTGCTGTCGGACTTTCACCGGCGGCTCGGAGGCAGTGGTGGTGGCAGAGACAGCGGTAAGTCTCGTCAATTTTACTCGCTTTCGTCATCGTGAAAATGGCTGAAAGATGACTGGCAACCTCTTTTCAGTACGCAGACAACTTATTTCACCCTAATTTTCAGCCTGTTTGCACTTTCTCTGCAAGCAGAATCATAATAATGATTGAAGCAATGCAAGAGAGAAGGATTTTCGGCACCTTTGGCAAACACCTTGGCTCGATTGTTTTGGAGGTGAAAAACTGATCTTCAAAACTCTTCATTATCGCTACACTAACTAACGGAAACCGACAGTTGATTCTCAAAATTGCCATGGTTATTTACACTTTCTCATTTATAGAACTTACTATGGGATCAATGCCCTTCATCCTCAGATTCATAACCTAATGATGCATTACCGTAGAACCCCATAAGAACGCCCACCCAAAATGGAGAGATGAATGGTGAGACGTAAGGTGGGCTACCCTTAGAAATGAGACAGCAAAACTTCACCAAAAATTAATGATAAACAATGGGCCACCCGCTACAAACCACATGACACGGGAACTGGTGCCGCAGATCCCAGACACGGCAAATTTGCGTTTCACGCCGCGATAAACGTACAAAAATTACCACTAACTTCTGTGTGACGGGAAAGGATATCGCGGATATGAGGACACAGCAGATTCATGTTTCACTGTGCTATAAACACGCAGAAGCCTGCTACAAACTCGTATGGTACGGGAACCGATATTGCACGCACAGATCGCGGACGAAAAACATATGGCTCCTGCTATAAACTTGCATGTCAAGGGAACAAATGTCACTAGAATCGATATCACAGGCGCAGATCACAGACAAAAGCGGGGGGAGCTGCTACAAACTCGCTTGTCACATGTACCAGTACCGCAGATCACGCTATTGACATGATGCACGTCGGACATCACATGATGTCCGACGGGGATCAGGGGCGGAGTGATGTTAGGAATTTGTTTTGTTACGAATATTTAGCCAGAAAAACTGGATGGGCAATCTCTTGGGGGAGGGTGTTCATACGGGATTCAATGGTAGGTGAATGTTGCCTGCACTGTTCATACTTGTTTGCCCATTTTCCAAAAAGTATGGATTGAAAAGTGTTTTTAGGAACATCACTCTAGCATAGCACCGTAAAACCAGAACAGTCGTCATGTTCTAATTTTGTGCTTGCTCCCAATAACAGCACAAGCAGATACACAAGAATCCTCCATTTACAACCGTATGCATGACATGTATGTTCTTCTGTCCCAAAGATTTTTCCATCTCCGTTTACTGGAGGCATGTTTATCAATGCTTTGTCGCCATGACCAAAAACCCAATGGTTCTCGTTAAAGGAGAGCTGAAGAGGTTCTTGGAAAAAAAATTAGTTAGAGGTGAATTCTAAAGCACTTTTTATCCCGTGAACTTGAATTCACATTCGTTTATCCCCGAAGAAGTAACTAAACGCAAGAAAACACGAAAAACCTCCGACCAGTTCGTTACGTCATACCCAGACCTTTCAATCGCCAAGCGTGTGTCGCTCGTGTGGGCAGCACATGCACTGCAAGCTTGCCAGGTATATTCCCCCGCACTGACAACAGTCGTGACGTCTTTTCTGACCTTTTTGAAAATAGCAAGAGTGCGCATGCATAGCTTTGATACGGCACTGAAGATCCGCTAGAGCGGAGATTCGAAAACTCTGGATACGACGTCACGCTGCGGGAAGGAGGGGCTTCAGCGGTACTTTGAAAATAATTTTCTACAGTTTCCATGCACCAACTTGAAAAATAATCTCGGTATTCGTGATCCTGGAGGCCAAATGAAGACGATTTAGGTGTTCTTTTTCTCAAATACAAAACCGCTTCAGTTTCCCTTTAATATGGATATCTCTGCTACTACAGACATATCTCGTTAATGTGAACCCCGTTAATACGAATAAACCACTATGTAGATAAAAGGTTTAGGAACAAACCGAGTAAAGAAATGCATTTTGTCTCGTCAGCATGGACGACTCATGCGCTATTTTCGGGGGGAAAGGAGGTGTCCATATTACCGAGACAAGACTATATGTGGACCAAGTCAAAGCATCAGCCTAGATACCCAGGTGGCAAGGTCCAAATCACGACCAAACTTCCTGCATAGTGATGGAGGCTTATTGCAGGCAAAAGAAACCAAGACTTCGGTTGCACGTCAAAAGATCCTCTAACGGTCTAAATTAATTCTCAGTCCTCCGAAAGGGGCGTGCCAGGTGCCCTTAGTTGGTTTGGCATGTAAAAGACCCGGCGTTGACATATAAACCGATTTGCAGCGGTCAGGGGCACTGTCGAACTCCCGCCCCGACGACGACGACCAGCTGGGCGTGCCCAACAGCTACGTTCTCGGGCGTGGGAATGCGGACAACCTCCAGTTCGAGTGGTCCACGACTCCCTGGTCCGCCTGCTCACAAACATCGCGGAGGCAGCGGACTCCAGGTAGGTCGTGGAGAGAGCCACTGTGGAACGTTTTCGTCGCTTCACGACGACAATGACGGCAATCCGTGACGACAATCTGTGCTTTGTGACAACAATCTGGCAGGCCAAGGGAAACGGAGCTACTTTCGGGTATGAACAAATTGCGAACTACACCACATAAGTTCAAAATGGTCTACCTAAATTCGTTTTAGACTTTCTGTGGTACCTCTTTTTATATCTGCAAACTCTCAAATTGCCCGGGTCGACCGTTACGAAATGCATTGCAACATATTATTCCGTCTGTCTGCACTCCAAGCAAAGCTGTGGGAAGGATATCTCCAGCTCTAGGAACAGTGACGCCACTAGTGACTTCTGTCCGCACAGCATTTGGAGGTCAAGCGGATGTTTGCTTTAATTTTTGTGAAATCACCGATTTTAATTAGAGTTTCTGAGTCATTAGAGAGGTGTTGCGACTTGTCGTTGGAAGTGTCAGAGCACGCACCACTTTAATTAAAATTTCTGTATTTCTTCACCAGCTATGCGAACCTCCGTGACGAGGCTATGTCGCCTTTCGTTGTGCTTGCAGATGTCATTATTTATTTATTTTTTCCTGGGACAATAGAACATTTTTCAGTGAAAATTAGGGGTGTGCGAATATTCGAAACTTCGAATACTTCGCGAATAATGCTTGCTATTCG
Source organism: Ixodes ricinus (assembly GCA_037355805.1). Classification (NCBI taxonomy): domain Eukaryota; kingdom Metazoa; phylum Arthropoda; class Arachnida; order Ixodida; family Ixodidae; genus Ixodes; species Ixodes ricinus. The sequence goes on along the minus strand of JAZHYW010007218.1, from coordinate 91,478 downwards.
ATTCGATTCGCTTCGAACTTTCGCTGTTCGAAGTATTCGAGTTCTTCGAATACTTCGGAAACTACGAATAATGCGGAACTCGCCGATTAGTGTCAACTCGCGGTAGAGTTCCCTCTCTTGATTTTGGACTGCGCAATATGATTTCGAGCTTGGCAAACCCGAAAAACCAACCTAAGTTCCTTTTTCTTCTTTTTTTTATATGATGCACTGGAAAGTTATTTGCGGTGGCGCGATCTGTCCTCTGCTTGCGATGATGTCTGGATTCCGGTGTTGGCGAAGTGGTCGTGACGCAGACGCTGCGATAGATTTGATGAAGTTTGCAACAGCACGTGCATCGTCGAGGCACAAACGCGACGGACCACTCTCACTATTATGGATTCGGATATGGATTTACGGATGACCTCGGCTATCGGCGATATCTGGCTCGTGTTATTTTCCGGTTCATCAGTTTGCCGGTATTCCTTTTATTATTTATTTCTACCAGTTTTCACTGAAAGTAAAACTTGCTCCCTCCGCAAAGAAACAAAAAAGAAAACGATGTATTTTTAATTTATTTCTTTTTGTGTCGCCCTCTATCGGCAGAACTCTTGCACACGGAAAGAGATGGCGCGATGTCAGGGCGTCTGTGCGACGCAATCGCACGATCATCGATCATCTCCGAAACAAATTAGTTTGACTCTACGTTTATACAGCCTAGAACTTAATCTGCCTCAGCGGGCGACGAGTCTCTCAGCTGTAGATGAGAAATTTAGCGAGTGCAGTACAACCGCTAGCCTGGGGTCTTTAACGTGCACCACGCAGGAGTGATACACGACCGCACGATCTCCAACTCTGCTGTGGCCTGCCAACCCGCCTCCGCTTGTGTACTTCGGTTTACGTGCACGTGGTTTCGTTCACCCGCTTAAAAAGGTTTTGCACAAAGTCGGTGCAGCTGCGCGACGCAGTCTTCGACTTCGTATTGTGGCTTGCCGACCCGCCACCGCTTGTGCACTTTCGTTTACATTCACGTAGTTGCGTTCGTCCGCGACGCGATCTCCTACTGCGTTGTGGCTTGCCGACCCGCCTCCACTTGTGTATACCTTCATTTACGTTCTGCACTTCACTCCTTGAATGGTGTTTTACTGACTGATATTTTATTTCATCTGTTTTTGATCGGTCACATGTGTGACATTTTTCTTATTGCAATAACAATGACATTTTCATAAATGTTTGTTGAAAAAAAAAGTCCAGTTGTGTTTTGATTGAGCATTTTTGTTTAAAAGGAAACACTGCTCCTAGAGCTTTTTGTTTAACTTGTGATTCAATGCAAATTAAACTTACTAGCTTATCTGCCATTACAATCTGACTGCAAATATGTACTTGGTTCTGATGCAACCTAATTAAGTTTGGTAGTATTGAAAATTTAATTCGCAAAGTTTATGGGAAGGATTAAGACAAATTGAAATACTGAAATAAGAAAATAAACATATATCAGTGAGTAAAGGGTGTAGATAGTTCACTCAGAAATAATAATAAAAAACATCCACTGACCCATTTTACTTCGTTTCCAAGAGAAAATCGTCTTGTTCAGGACAAGACGATAAGTGCATGTCAATCTTCAAAAAACACAATTTAAAAAACAAATGTTTTCTTAGTATATTTTTGCCTGAAAGAGCAGTCTCTCCCCTTAATTCACATCAAATAGAAAATATTTGTTTTAAAAAATGTTCTTATTCGAAACTACTATTCGTATTCGAAAAATATTCGATTCGATTCGATTCGTAATCTTTATTATTCGATTCGATTCGCTTCGAAAGATTTGATATTCGCACACCTCTAGTGAAAATATAAAACAAGCAACCAAATAACCCGAGGGGGATGGAGCATTAGTGGTAGTGCTGCCATCTGCCAGAGTGTGCACAAGGCAAGCTCTAAAACCGAAAAAAACGAGCCAGACTTACAGCTGGGTCTGTAATGGACGGCCCAAGTGATGACATTAGTTGCCGAGGGGTTATAATGACAGAGATTGGACACAATTTTTAACTACAGTCATTTCCGAAGGCCTTTCTAGGTTATGCACAGCTCGGTGACCCGAGAAATCGCATCCAGCAGCCTTTTCTCCCTCCCGACTCACGATCGCCGTCCACCGTCCCCACCTGGCACACCGTCCCCACCTGGCACAGTTTGCCGACCTCGTGCTCTGCCCGCGTCCCAACGCAGGTGCGTTCCACACAGTGCATGGTGCGGCTCCACAACGTCTCTCGGACCGTGGACAGCACACTGTGCGCCGGTCTCGAAGCCCCCAGATCCTGCAGCGCTGCGGTTCGGCAGGCTGCCCGCTCTGGGTCACCGGAAGCTGGTCCCAGGTCAGTCGTCTCTCTAGAGCAAATGCAGAAAGAGCTCGTAAGAAGTGGCTGCATCAATATTGCGGGGTAAGCGAGGTAATCTCATTAACCTAACAATATTCTAAACCAGGGGCTCTTAAGCTGGGTTCGTCTGGCCACCCCTGCACTAGACTATGGTGTCGAGACACTATCCCACTAATCCTTCATTACAGAGTCGCATTTCTTCTGCAAGAGACGAAGGGTCAAACCAAAACTAGGAGAAGAATGTGTTGTTGATGACCCCGGAAGTCACATTTCCCCAATAGTTACGTTTTAGCGAATATCTAGGCCCATACAAATGCCTCTTCCGAGGTCGTCCAGGCGTCGAACAATGACGAGTCTTGGCTCTTCCGCTTCCTCGGCACTGCAGTGTTCCGAGGGCCGCCTGCTGCACGCTCAGCACGTCGGTGCAAGAGCGCGCTGGTGGAGTGCCGGCTTCCCGACGGCACCCGAGTCGACGAGGAGTTGTGCGACGCCTCGACGCGCCCGCAGGACCAGCAGGAGCGCCTCAGCGAGCGCTGCCGTGGCGTCTGGAAGGTTGGAGACTGGTCAGAGGTCGGCACCCTTCCCTGCACCGCCGCTCTCCCACCGGACGCCTAGGAAACGGTGTACGATGTACATATGGGTGTGGACACCACGCACGTTGCAGCTGTTGGATTAAATCCTCTTCTCGCCCCGGTTGCAAAAGGCATCACCACTTTGCTAAGCGGCTTATGAGTAACCTGGCACAGGACCGGTTTGCCACCCTTTTCTATGGGAGACATGCTTGTTTTTGAAGTCATTTTATGCTTGCACTGTGTCGTGTAGGATTTGATACTTGCGCTATGTACGTTGCTTACACGCAGCTTCGTCATCACTGACCCTAGTTTCGTGCCCCCGACGGCGGCAAGAACATTTTGATGAATGCGTCGAAACGGAGGGACCTCTGGCATTGTGTTCAAGCCGGCATCTGTCGAGGTCCGAGCGGACGTGCCGACGCGGTAAGCGACGCGCTTGGTTCCCATGGCAACAACGCTTTTTTGTTTGTTTTGGATTCTTTTTTCCCCTCGGTCGCACCATCTGGCCGGCGGAGATGCTGTCGGCATAGGCTACTCAGGCACGTGCCTACGGGACTTCATCCGGTCAGCCGCATCATAGCGTTTGTCGTGCTGCGTGTCCTCACCTAAAGAGTACCTTACACCGTGGCCTAGGTCAACTCCTCCCGATGACGGGGCTGCAAGCCCTGGACTTTCCGTGTCCAGTCTGGACCACACATTGGACACGATCGCTGCATCGGTGTTTGGCTGGGACCCGCATTCAGTTGGCAAGGCGGGAGTCCCGGTCAAACGCTGACTTGGCAGATACATCCAATACGTGTCCCATGCTGGCCTCCAGTAGGTGACATAAAAAATACAGGGCTGCTGCCTCGTTATCTAAGAGGCGTTGGCCTAGTGGAGGTCGCAGACTGGGCACAAGTACTGCGTCAACATGCGGCTGGGACTCGTATCAAAAAAGTTCTGACACAAAGCCAAATGCTGAGACAGCACTCGTATTCAATCTCCACCTCACACTGGCCTCCGGTAGGCGACGTAGAATATCCGGCACCACAGCTTTATCTCAAGGCTGGTTCGCACGTTTGTGGCAGACTACGACCGACTGTAACACAACCGGTTTTTAAGCCGCTTACGACGGGCCGCACAGCAGCGAAGGCAGTTGTGAGCGACCTAAAAGCCAGTTTGTCAGTCGGTTGTAAAGGTCTGAACCATCCTCAACAAGTGTTGCCTAGGGCAGACCACAGGAAGTGTCGCTTGCTTGCAAACGGTTGTGCCCAGTTAACGCAAGTCCCTCACAAACTTGACACTTTGGCACAATGGAAGAGAAAAGTATGCAACAGGAACGTACCAGCCACCTTTCCTAAATGCTTTGTTTTAGGGGGCACTGTATCCTCTTTGTGCAATATAGGACCTCAATATTGTAAGCCGCTCAAACATAAGACTACAGCGAAGCAATTGTAGACTTTACTGCGCTAGCCTTATTGTAAATGTGATTGTACTGTGAAGACAGACTGGTAGAAGCACGCTTTGCATCGACAGTCCTGAAAATACCAAAAGCGGCACGAGTCATCCAGTACCACTAGTGCTTGCAGACCTATCCTTTGATGGTTTACCATGGGGGCTTGTTGCAACAGCCATAAAGGTTGTCACCATTAAACTGCAGTGTGCCAAACTAAGTAACCCACATTCATAAAAGCAAGTGAAAGCAGAGCGCTCATTCGTCTGCTTCTGGCACAGGGGTTGCAATGATGTCAGAATGCCAAGCCCTTATTGGTCGATTGAATAAAATAGTAGGTAGACCTCAAAGCATCTAGAATTGAGGTCCACCCACTATCCTTTCAATCCAAGCCAATCAAAGCTCGGTGTTGTTCTGACGTCACCACAACTCCTATGGAGTTGCGGTGAGGATCAAACTTGATTGGTTTATGGCAGCCGAACCCTCCATATCGGGCGATCACAGTGTAAGAAGACTGGATCTAGCCAAAGCAAAAGGGAAAAGCAGTTTCTGGTTGCCAAACTGCTTCTCATTGTCTGCCGTGTAGTGCACGGCGACGTGCGGAGAGAGCGGTTTCCGGACGCGGATCCTGGCGCTGCGTTTGGTACGGCACTGACAAGCCGGCCGGAGACTCGTGCCGCAACCAGGACCGGCCCGAAGTGCTCCAAGGCTGCGATGCTCCGCCTTGCAACGCCACCAGTGAGTAGAGGCCATGTGCTCCAGGCTCCGATCTCGAGGGGACCACATCGTCCCTACCTCGACTGAAGTGCTTGCCCAGTTTAAGTGGTACTTTCGCATGTCTGACGAACGTCTATGGGCCACCAAGCACACCCTCTACTCCATTCACCCCTAAGCTGACGGGGAGTGGAAGCTACATGCTCGTTAGACCATTCGTACACTGGTACTTTGCCACAGGATAACACTCCCACCCATACAAACGCGCAGAGAGTAGCATCGAGGGATCGAGGAGGCGGTTGATTGGTTCGAGCGAGCACGCAGCTCCCACAGCACCATCAGCTTAGAGGTGAACCTAGTGCGATGCACGCATCATTGTTAACAAGGTCTGTAGGCCTTTGTAACAATGCAGAGGGTCAGAGGTTCCTCAAAACGAAGAATTTGACAACCTCTGCATTAAAATGCATTGTTTTTCTTTTGTGCACTATAACCATTTATTTTGAATTCACCAGAAAAAAAAATTACTCTTTGAGCAAAATTCGTTTACAAGAAGTTTCCTTTCAATTTGATCGTAATAACAAAAGGAACGTGTCAAGTACTGCGCTCGACACTCATGCATTTCAGCATAATATACTGTAAACGACTTATTTTTCGCGGGCTCAATATTTCGCGATTTAGGTCAAAACTAAAATTTTGGAATAATTCATAGGTTCTAATTTTCGCGACGCGGTGGGATCTCAATATAGATTCCAATGTGTTTACATATTACCAGAATTGTTCGCGGGACCTATTTTTCTGCAAGTTGTAGGCGATTCGCAAAATTTAGGTAGTCGCAAAAATTAAGTTGTTTACACTAGATCGTTTTACTGTAAGAAGGCAAGAGAGAAAAAGAGAAGGCTGCCGGCACTTTCCTCCTTTCTTGAGTGGTTAGGAACGAGCGAAAGACCCTGATGAACGCCTTGGATGCATGTGCTCATCCAAGTTTAGTTGTTTTCTTTGCGGTTTCCTCCATTTTATTTTACTTCCAGATGTAATTGGAGCTAGCAGGATCAATGACGACAATCCGCTGGTCATCGGGACATCATTGTTCGGTAATAGGCTGCACAAATAACAACTGAAAGCGCTAAGATATTATACGAATGACATCTGTATCGTGCACGTCATCCAACAAGGCAACTGTGGCTGCAATGTCTTCATAAACCACCGCTTTCCAAATGACCAAAACCTTCGGCGGCAGTGGGTTGCGTCCGTAAACAGAAAAGATTTTCCCCCGACGCCATTCTCTCGAGTGTGCTTGGAACATGTCGTGAATAGAGCGCGCACCAAACTTACCGCCGATACCCTCGATGAACATGGGCTACGCTCACGAGGAGGACGCAAGTTTCCTCGTGAGAATCGCTATTTCAGCTTGTAACTTTTCGTAACTTAATTTATCTTAATGGTTATATCTCGCACCGCCACTGGGTGAGGCTGGAAATTGTCGAAAAGTTAGTTCTATCGGTTTTTCTTAATCGCGATCTCCTGCGCGATAGCAGTGAGCCGTAAACTTGCGTTGACCGTCACAACGCGACTGGGTTCTTCTTATTTTGCAAATTAGTACACGACGTAGCTGGAAAGGAAACTTCAATTTGTATTGGTGACACATACTTATGCATCGATTTCGAATTGTTGATCAACTCGGTTCAGCAATAGGCCCATCTCGATCTCGCTGCTTTCAGTTCTAGACAAAGGACACACATGTCGATACGGGATCCTCAATAGGCCTTATGCAAAATCGCTATGTGGTCTGACAACACTGAGGGCGTCGCCATTTTAGTATTGGCAAGCGTCGTCGGTACCGAAGCACGGTGGAGGCATCGGAGAGAGCCGTTCCGGCTGTGTGCGATGGCGCAGCAACTGTTTTCCACCTTCCGACCATATTATGTGGACGAACAGTTTAAACAACCTACCGCAACTGTCTGATAAAGCTCTAGGAGGCCTGTGCACGCTGGCGGCAACCTTGCCGAAGCAGCGGACCAAGTCCTACGCCTTCGCTCTGGAAGCTTACACACTGCGGGTTGTCGCCAGCGTATGCACAGGCCTCCGAAATGACAAGGCCGTCATGCCTTTCATCTTTGAGGGACGCATTTAATTCTTATTTCAATTTTAGAAAAAAAAAAAAAGATTATTTACTTTTGAGTCATGTATTTGCGTGAAGCAGCATACAGCTAAACAATACGACTTCAAGCGTAACGCTTGAAGTCGTACTGTTTAGCGGCATACTGCTTTACGCAAATACATGACTCAAGGTCAGTTGATTTTTTTTTTTTAGTTGTTACTGACGGAAGGTTTTTTGGTGGAACGTTCTGTGTTCTTCTAAAAGAAACTGTGCCCTGGGCAATATTTTTCAAGCGTTGCAAAGGGCTAAAATTGGTTTCAGATGGCACTGACCTCAAGCACAGTTGACGGATTTTGCGCTTTGCGCTATTAATGAAGATTTGTTCAAACCTGGCAGAATAACTGCAGTGACTTTGTCAAAACTACCCCTGAGTTTCTTTGCGCTAAACAAAATTTCTACCTCGGCTGCGACAAGAAAAAAAGAAAGAAAAGAAAAGGAGGTTGTAAAATGCAGTTGGCACCGCCTGTGTTGCTTCATTCGACGTCCGCAACATAAGTTTTGCCGCTGCCGACATCGAAGTTTCAGCCGCTGCGATGAACCTAACCATACCACTGTTAACCATACGCATCTTCAATTTTGGTTGGTGGCGTAGATTATTAAAGCTGCCATCTTTTGCCTCGCTTAACAGCCTTGGTCTCGTCCGCATGCATTGAGCTGCTTGCACATCCAGAAAAAGGCAGGCCTACACTATAACGTACATAAAAGAAAAAAGAAGGTCATAAGCAAATTTGGTACAACTTCGTGAAAAGATTAGGGCCCAGTTCAATAGTTGTAAATGGCTTCACGCCGCGAGATAACGTCCGCATGTTTTTTCGCGTTGTCACCGGTTGTTTTTATCAAAAGCTGCGTCTCAAGTAACAAAGAAAAATAAGGAAAAAATGTGAACCCTGTTGACGTTTGCGTTCACATCACGCACGAATTGAAAGTTTATCGCTGCATCCGCAGCGGAACGCAGCAATCGTTGGCATAGCATCTCTCGCACAAGCGCGGTCGCTTGTTTACGTGGGGTCTTTGCCGGTCGGGTCTCTGGTTTCGTTTTCTCGCCGCTAACAAGATGGCGGACGTAGTTCTCAGCGCGCTATTAAATGGCACTCTACATTTCGCATATGGTCTATTAAAACCTTTATTAAAAACCCCTTTAACTCAAACAATATTTTGAGTAGTCTCCTCCGATTTCTATCGGTGGCGCATTCAGTGCCACGTTCAGTGTCGCTCTCCTCGGCATCGCAGCACTGGCGGATGCCATATTACGGAGCAAGAAACGTTCCGAACGAGTTTAAAAACACCATCCGCAGCACACAAGAACAAAAGACGGACCTAAAGTCGGATACCCACACTTTGGAGCACTGAACCAGCACACCCAACACGGAAGCGGCGCCCCAAAGAGCACTTTCGCCAACGTTTCCAACCATTCGGCATGGCCGCAGAATGCGACGCTCGCTAGATGATGCCACAGTATTCCAAATGGCACTGGCCACGATAAAACAGTCTATAGTACGCAACTGCTCTGAAATCCGCTTGCGGGCAAACGTGAAATTTAGACTTCCTTGTACGTATGGCTCTTGGCAAGAGAACAGCAGAGGAGGAGAATAAGTTTCTTGTATTGAGCTAGGAGAGGTACCAACAGAGTTACCACTCTAAACAATATGCCCTGCTCCCCACACGAAAACAGCAAACGCTTAACCCCAGCTTCATCTCTTTTCTTTTTCCTTTTCTGACGCAGGGCAGACATGCGAAGACCACTCCATCAAGTGTCACATGATCCGCCGCTTCAGCATGTGCCACATAAACAAGTACCACGACCTCTGCTGTGCCACCTGCGAGCGCAGCTAAGCTCTCTACCAAGGTGCAACCTTGCCCCTGCGCCACCGCCCCCCCCCCCTCTCCCCAGCAACGAAGAGGGTCACGTGACTCTTTTGTGTACCAACTGCAGCGTCCCAAACTGAGATTTTAAGTTGCAAAGGTGCTTCAAAGTTCGTGGCGGCATGCTGCGAACTTAGGAAAATCCCGTCGCAAGTTTGATCGACTGCTTGAAGCTTTTCCAAGCGCGTACAGAAGACCATTGTCGCCGAGCCATTACGTTACAACAACTTCACGCCAAGCACTTCAAGGCCGTGCAGTTGCAAGAGGTGTGTTCATAGAAACATCTACTACTTGAATCATTCCTTGGACGCTGTTTTGTTGACGGACATTAGACATTTGCAGTCAATGCCTCATACCGATAGAAATTTAATGATACAAATGAATACCTTGGGGTACTGAGGTACATGGATCGACTTCGAAACGTCCCGTAAGCTTCCACATGAAGTAGGTCAATGAAATGACCGACTCTCTATGAAACGTCACGACGGAAAGCGGTTCAATGCAACGATGAACCACAAAGGAAACCGGCCAGTCTCTAAAATCGCGGCGTGAAGCAAGGTAAAATGAAGATGAGCCGTGCTCATAACCAGTGTAACTCAGCAATGCGCATCCTTTTCCGCTTACAATGGCGAAACAGTTGTTTGCGTGCGACACAATCTTGCAGGAGTGTACTGCTTACCTTCGCGAGATCACTGCAGTTATTTGATTCAGAGGTGTCGACTTTGCACTGCTTTGTGGGGCATTACTCCCAGAAAAAACTCTCTCTGAAACGGGTAGGCAGCTAGAAGACAAAGAATGTGTGACTGCCATTTTTTGAGTTTCTTTAGAACACAAACAAACACGATTCCACTTTTGTTTTCTTACAATTTAATGTCACTAGTATGCTCGTCTTTTTTCTTGTAGTATAGTATATTTTTCTGATGTTACATTTTTAAATAGGCAAAGGAAAAAAAAAACAATTGCCATGATCTTGTACATTCCAAACTGTCTTTACATTACATATACTGTCAACGTTTTCAAGGATTTGTGCATTTTGTATTGAACATTATATTGTTTGTCCTCAGTGGTGCGAAAAATTATTCCCAACAAGCAATATAAAATATACTCACGAGATGATACTTAAGTTTAGTATATGAATTATTCCACACAATTCCACCAGAAAGAACTTGCTTAAAAATAGCCTCTATTTAGTTTTTTTATCTCACAGCTCTGAGTTGTGATGCTTCATAACAACATAATTACAATTACAATTTTGTAAAAAAAAAAATTATCTATAAAGCTTAGATACTAGAAGGGGATGAAACAAATAGAACAAATTACTTTGCAAGCGAGTTCATATCAGCATTTGGGTGTATCAACCTTAGTAACTTTTGATGTGATATTTATTTGTTGTTCAGTGCAAATGCTTTCTAGAATATGTTTAGAACAATCAAATGTTCATTATATGCAGAAACTAGCCCCATAACTTAGTTTTTATCCAATCAACACATTCCATTGCATAGATGTGTTCACACTCCCTTTACGCTTTCAGTAGTTTGCAGCGTGCACAATGTAAAGATGACTGTCAAAATCATGCTCGCCTTTTGTTGGTTGTGCTGTCCCATTTCCTATCTGCGCTTACTTTATTGTGTTCCAGCTATAGTATGTAGCTTGTCAACACTGCCATGTGACTACACAATTTAATGTAAGTCAAGAAAACCTCAAACCTTGACTGTAAATCTCCCAATGAGACCCACCTCTCCAAGTAAACATTCCCAGTGTTAATCATGATATGCAGTTTCACGTTTTCTTCTGTAGTACAATTCATGGGCTCGATCAACAGACAGGCACCACTTCTTCTGTCATACAATGTTCTGTTAGAAATACCCAATAAGCTACAAATAATGTAAAAAAAAATATATTTACTGGCAGCTTAACAAGTAATCAACATTAATTCCTCTCAGCTCGTAAGTGTGACATTATCAGTGTTCTGGTAATGTTTCTTTGTATAGCAGTTTGGCACTTGTGTGAACATGTACCTTGAATCAAAATGACATTTGGAGCCATGTTACGAGTTGCATGAAAGATGTGTGCCAGAGTCTGGGTGGTTACTCGCAGTGCATGTTTTTTTACATGTTACATACCCACACTTCTCCGTTACGTAAAGCTCGAAACAAGTTAGCAGCAGTGAAGGGAATGTACAGGCAGAGTCACTGGTTCACGCCCACAAAGCAATAAGTTGTGTGTCTGTGAGATGTTATTTATGGATCTCGTAGTGCCAATAAATTATGAGCTAGAAGTGTGGATTCTGCTTCGATTCCCTCTTAACCCTTCATACATCTTTTCCTTTTTTTTTCTTTTTCCTGGAAAGACGTGTTTTAGTGGCCCACTTTTCCCAAGGGGATGGAACAAAGAAAAGTTGAATGCACAGAATGTTGCGTTATCAAATGGGAGCATACCGTAATATCCCGAGATAGCTAACCTAAAATTGAGAGCAAATCGGGCGCAAGTAAGGAGTGGGCTAATTTTCGGTGTACAATCAAGTTGAAAAAGACAATATTTTTAGATCATGTTTTTCTGTCAAACCTGTTATTGCAGCGAAAGGCAACGAAGCAAAGACGGCTGTACTTCCCAGTCAGCAATGTTTGCTTATATCCTGCCATAGCTAACTAGTAGTATTTAAGCTAAGGCCATCATTGATCCGAGGAGCAGGCTATCTTTCGGTGTTTAAAAGGAAACAGCAACTCGAGCCAAAAATAGAGGTGGGTTATCTCTCATACGGTAGTTCTTGCAAGCTGTCCGGATTAAGAAGTATCACATAGAACAAGGGTCTCTAAACTTTTTGGCTAAGGGGCCGGATTGAGAGTCGGTCGCAATCTCGAAAGCTGGAATATAAACGTGGACATTTAAAAGTATAAATAGGCTCTTCGTTTTGGGGTTTTATTTTTATTTTCACGTCCGTGACATCATTTCCTAAACGAGGGAATCTTTTTTCTTTTTTTTTCACTCTAATGTCATTCTACCAAAAGTATTTCTTTTATTTTTCTTCAAATAGTTTCAGGCTACGACCCTAAAACGGAAAAGCATGCAAAAAAACATCAAGGTTAAGCCAGATGGCCCTCTAACAGGAAAATGGGCACAGCCCATTGAAGACTTCGATGGGTGTTATTGCAACGCAAGGGCAGCAAGGGGCGCCAGGAGTGCTGTTCTCACCCGTGCGGTCAACAAAACGCACACGGTCTAGCTTGAACTCTCGCTCTGCCCGGCTGACGGGCTAGTTTGGTCTCTCGACTAGTCTGACCACCGAGATTCCTCACATTGTTCTTGGCTCGATTTATTGGCACAATTCCACCATGCCGAACTTTTGTTCAACCTTTTATAACCTAGACAATGGGGATACAACCAGCGGAACAAGATAAAACTTAGCGAGGACGTTAAAATAGTCATTGACAAAAATAAAACCCGAAACAAAGAACATCAAGCATAAATAACTACCGTAAAGTTCCAAGAGAACGCCCCGCCCCGTGAGACCACCCACCCCCTTTCTCTGGCTAAATATGTGTAACATAAAAATTACAAACATCGCCCACCCCCTATTCGCATCGGACATCAAGACATCGGACATCTACAAGAATCGCATATGCCGCGCAATTTGCATGTACCACTATGTCTGATAAGCGAGTTCATAGTGAGTTCCCGCATTTTTGTCCGCGATCTGCGCGCGCGATATCGGCTCCTGTAACACGACAGTTGTTCCCGCGTGTACATGGCATTGTGAAATTCTAATCTGTTGCGTCCGCGATCTGCGGTATCCGTTCTCGTGACATGAGAGCTTCTAGCATTCCCGCATTTTTGTCCGCGACCTGCGTGCAGCGATATCGATTCCTGTAACACGCGAGTTCGTCCTGCGTGTATATTGCATCGTGAAATATGATTCTGCTGCGTCCGCGATCGATCCGCGTTATTCGTACCCGTGACATAAGAGTTTGTAGCGGATTCCCGCGTTTTTGTCCACGATCTGAGCGCGAGATATCAGTTCCCGTGACAGGCAAGTTTGTAGCGAGTTCCCGCGGGTTTATTGCACCATAAAACTTGGATCTGCTGCATCCGCGCTTTGTGGTATCCATTCCCACGAGGTGCGAGTTCTGGCGGGCTTCCGTGGGTCCTTCGCACGGTAAAACGGAAATCTGTTGCGTCCGCAACTTGCGGTATCCTTTCCCATTACACAGGAGTTCGTAGCGAATTCCCGTGTGTTTATCGCATCGTGAAACGCGAATTTGTGGTATCCGCAACCTGGTGTATCAGTTCCCGCGTCGCGTGGTTTGCAGCGGCTGTCCCGATGTTTATCCATAATTTTTTATCAAGTTTTGCTGTGGCATCCCCAAAGATAGCCCACCCAATGTTTTCCACCATTTATCTCTTCATTTTGGGTGGGCGTTCTTTCATAACTTCACGGTAAGTAAATAGTTCTCGTCTCTTCTGCTCTCTTCATGTGCAAGCTTGATGCGTTTTTTTTTACACAAGCTTATTTTTGCGGTGCTAGCAGCAGGCCTGCTCGAAGCGAGCCGCAGGAAAGGCGTTACTGGAAGGATAGCGTCCAGTCACGGGCCAGTTGGAAGGCCTCCGCAGGCTGGATCTGGCCCGTGGTCCGGGGTTTGGAGACCCTTGATTTAGAAATAGTGAGGCTGAAAAGTTGTCGCCTCCTTTCATTCGGACCCATTTTGGTGCATCCGCTTTCATGACATTTCAGCAGTCTCGGAACCTGAGGTACTTTACAAAGCTCCTTCGCCAGATGTTGAGCTTTCATCCTCTGAATTAAATTCTTAGAACTGTTAAGAGTCTCAATCGGAGAAACTATTGCTCCAATTGCCTCTACCACCAGAGCAGCTGACACGCAAAGCGATCATATTCAGCGTAACAGATGCCAGCCATATCGTAAAAGCTACCTCATAACCAAAAACAAAACATTCTGAGCAAAAAAAAATTACTTGTGTTTGGTGTGGAACTTTGTCATCAAAAAGGAGATCAAATCTAATGATGTGCTGCTTACAGAATGGCAGCTATTCATACAACTGAACGACCTTGTACACGAGAACACTACCTTCATTGATTGGAGCCAGCCAATAGCCATATCTCCATCTCGTTCAGAAAAAAATGTACGTGCTGTGTGGTGGCAGCTGACTAGGAATGTGGGATAAGCAGAAAAATACTCGCCAGTAAAATGTCTGTCTCAAAAAAGACTTCAAATTCAAGATAGCAATAAAATACAGCAACCTGGTGCACTTCTCATTAGTGCGAGTAAAGCACCACTTCAGCCATGGCCCAAGGAAAGGCCAGCCCAGTCTCTTTTTTTTAACCTCAATAGATTGATGGGGAGGGGCCTAATCATCGGTGTTCGTTCGTGACAGCTCATCAACGTTGCTGCGCTTCTGGGGCACGACAGAAGCCAAAAGTGCAGGATTGTGCTAGCTAACACTCCAACTTCCAGGTTTATGCCATCACTATTTGGGCCTCTTACAGAGGCGAAGAGGCAGAGTTCGTATATCGGTGAAATTGTGCTCCCCACAGATTTCTAGTAAATACAGCTTGTAATTAAAAATGGCCTCCTGGTTTGATTGTGTGTGGATATTATTTATTTTTATCCATAGCACAGTGAATTAGGAATGTAGCAAAACAAAAACCCCGATGAGCACTGAGAAGGGAGCGATATATACTGCAATATGCACCATAGCTGGGATAAAAAGTAAACTGAAAAACAGCCGGAACATCTTTCCCAGTGGGCATCAAAAATGTTGTTTGCGGTGGAAGGGAACGTATCGCCTCTAGGTGACTAAAGGGTTGAAAAAACGTTTAGCGGGGTGGAATCATGCCCATAAATCAAGCCAAAAACAATGCGAGGAATCTCGGTGGTCAGATCTGTCGAGAGACCAAACTAGCCCGTCGGCCGGCGTGCCTGTTCGAGCAGACAATGCTCAAGTTACACCTTGTGCGTTTTGTTGACTGCACGGAGAGAACAGCACTCCTGGCACCCCTTGCCGCCCTTACATCACAATAATACAACGGCATGGCTCGGTTGATGGGTTATGTTCATGAAACCTCGTATCTTACCCTTCAATCAGTAGCCCATCAGTAGCTGCTATCACCCTTGCTGGTTGCGTGTAAAACATGCTTGCAGTCACACTTAAAATCCGACCTACAGAATCGCCTTCTACCGGGGAAAAACCGGCTCCTAGTTTCCTTCTCTCCATTCCCACTCGCCCACTTTTCCCCTCCTCTCCACACAGGAGTGGATCTCTTGAACTACTCCCGGTAGAGAGGAGGAGGGTCTCCTCTTTCTCAAATGGAACGGAGGAATTGAGGGAGAATTTCCTTCTCTCTGCTTGTTGGTCGGCCTTTAACACAGAACATGCTACGGTTACGAAAGAACTGTTTACAGTATTTTCCGGTGTATAAGATGCACCCCCACCTTTCGCAAGTTGCTAAGTAAAAGTTATTATATACCGTAAAATACCGGGCAAGCGCCCACTCAAAATTGAGAGATAATCGCGGAAAAATCGGGGATGGGCACTTGTCGGGTCATCAATTTTACAAATAAATGTACTGTGCATATTTTCTCAGATCTCACAAATGTGGGCATGGGCGATTAGTGTGGAATGGGTGGATGCGCGATATTCTACGGTAAAACGCACCGCCGAAAATTTTGGGAAAAAAGTGTGTCTTATGTACGAGACTCATTGTTGTATAAGATGCACCCTCCACTTTTCACAAGTTTTTAAGTAAAAATTAGTACATAAGACGCACCTGTCACCTGTGTATAAGACGCACCGCCGAAAATTTTAAGAAAAAAGTATGTCTTATACACCGGAAAGTGCAGTACCTTACGACTGAAACGAACGTGAAAGGTTATTGCTTATTGTACACTCCCATTACGTGTTTGACACAGCCCACAGAACGAACCTCAACGATGCCTCAAAAAGCAATGTGCAGAAACTGGTTTTGAAAGGCTGGCAGCGCACAGGAACTAAACCCACAATTACACCACCAGCTCAAGAGATGCAGGTAAGTTTACTCCGTGCAGCATACCATATGCCTTTTCTCTCAATTCACTCAGAAATGTCGACGTTTTCTACAAACATAAGATAGGTATGCAGCTGAAGCCATGCAAGAGGCTCTCCCAACACTGCTGCTTTAAAAAAATAAAATGTGAAAGAGAACAGAAATTTAAAAGTCATAAAGCTGAGCCTCAAGAGTCATAACTTGAAGTTTAAAAAAAAAAAAAAGTTTGAAAATTTATTTATTATTTAGCAGGAATTTAGTTGTTTGCTTTTCCCAGCAAGACATCTTGAAAATAAAATATTCTACATGGACACCACAATGCCCAAATATTTACAGCCACCATCAAATCTCGGAGACCAAGTACTCACCATTTCATACTTGACTGCAATGTTGTGGATGTCACGTGCCTATAATAAAAATAAAAATTTATACATGCTTGATCACGCTGACAAGGACTGGCATGCACCAAATGTGTGATAAGCCTTACACTTGTTGGCGTTCGTCTGCGGCATCCCTGGCGAAGGCTCTTCCTGCTGCCTACTGCTATTTATTTTTTTCCCAATAAGCTTGCTTACGTTCCGCGGCCGTCTGCATCGTACCAGCCACGGCCACGGCAGAAGAAGGGAGAGGAGCCGAAACAGCGTTGCCTCGTCACAAAATAAGTGTGTCGAAGCTTTAACCCCCATATTTGACAAACGCAGCAAGGATGGCGCAGCACGACGTGCCCACTCGCTTTGAAGGGCGCATCGTACGGCGCTGCCTTCGAGCGCCGCGCAAAAGGGTTTGTTTTTGGGCGCGAGAACAAATGCCATTCCTCGAGCATTTGGCTCAAGGTGGCGAGTTCAAATCCTGCCGGGGACTGGTCTTTTTATATGGGTCCCTATGGGCGTAACACTTTTTGGTGTCGGTTTTTTTCGTTACAGCCAAACGTTACACCCAATCGTTATGCGTTTCCATGAAAATCGGCTGATAAAACAGACTCTGCGACGAAAACCGGTGAGGCACACTGTGGTGAGGTGCAGGAAGCACAGGTGCGCGGAGCAACGCAGCTGAGGAGACTCGCTGATGGCATTCCACAAGTCCCCCGCTAAACCTAAACACAGGGAGTACCGGCAGCAGACCTCATGATCGACTGATCGTCCAGGCTGCCGCCGACACCCCCCAATCACCAAGACTGCGAGAGCAGACTAGAGGTGCACAAAGGCACAAATGTATTTCGCTTTCCGTAAAAATACAGTCACTAGGACACCAACAGAACATTGTGAGAAAGAAGGTTGAGAACAAAAAAATTAAAATCACTGTTGCAAAAGCAGCAGGGGATGGTAAAAAAAAAAAGAAAAAAAGGGGGAAAACAGGATGAAATTATAGTTGACGGTGAAAACGGTAATAGCGGCACGAAATATTTAACACTTTGTACAACCTCCGCGCGGGAACGTCTCGGAGAGGAGGCGGGGAGGAGCGGTGGGGAGGGGGAGAAAGAAAAACACCACCCCCCAAACTCTCTTCCGTTAAAAAAAAAAACCCGACGACGACCTGTGACGTAACGACGGTAGCTCCGCTTCCCCAAGTGACGGGAGAAACTTCCGTCATACCAACGACAGAAAAGGTTCCGCTTCGGCGGAGAGGGTTTCCATTCTCGGCGACGGAGGGGGAGACGACATGCCTAGCGTTGTATAGACGTGTATGCTTGCGTGTAACGCGGAGGGAAACGACCGCAGAGTTCGCACGCGGCGCGTTTCCCTGGCCGTGGCGGGAGACTCGGGGAAAAAAGGGGATGGCTCTCGCACGCTAGGGAGGTGTCATGGCAGTGTCATGGGAATCGCAACGCTATCATACAACGGGGGGCAGCAGAGTCACGGTGCCCTTATTTACATGCAGGCACACAAACGCACGCACGCACACACACGGGGAGGGCGTGGCTGGCGCAGTCGGTCCGTTGGCCACGCCCTTCCCTATTTACACACTCCGGAGGCGGGAGGGCGGGGGCGGTCCCGGGGAAGGGTAGACTCCCCCGTCTCCCGGCAGGTACTGTGGCTCGTGTGGTTGTTGCGGGGGACGCCTTTCCTCACTTGGGCACGAAGGGGTGCAGGTTTGAAGAGGCCGCCACTGCGCATGCCGCTGCCTGCTGGCTTGCTATCATGGCTGCAACACAGGACACGGGCATCTTTGTTCACCTTCAGTAGACATTGAAAGCCCCGCATATTGCATCTGGATCTGCATCAACCTCAAACGGCTACCACTCCACGCGGTCCAGGTAAGGAAGATCGGTAGAGGACTGCCGTGGTCCCGTTCATAAGAACGAACGGTACAGGGCCATAGCGCTCCCGTATTCTGTTTCAATATAAAGGCTCTTTCGCACATGCATCTCAGCACCGAGATATCGTGAAGTACATGTTGCATCAATGCCACTGTCAGCACTGACTCAGCACCGAGCTTGCGCCGTACAGTGTGCGTGAATAGGCTTTCACTTGACAAACCATGGAGGTTACGATAGAGTACAGTCAGCATGCAGGCGAGCTGGCGGAAATTTACCGCAATAAATTTAACCCTAAAGATATTGTCTGTCTTCGTTTCTTTTTCTACCATTGTCAAAATTTTTTTTCCTCCTTCCGTCGCAGTGTTGGGCTAAATTCATTGAGATTATGGCCTCAGTGGGCCAACAAGAGCGTCGGAGAGAACCACACGATAATGCACCATCCCCCGTGAAACGCTCTTATTGGCTTACTTGGGCCACGGCTTTCAGTGTTTGCCGAGTCACACTAAGACAGAGTATACTAATACACAAAGCACCGAGCTAAATCCGAATACAATAGACACAGTCTAAAATCTGCATAACGAGAAAGGTAAAACGTCTCTCTCGAATGCTTGGCCTCCAGGCCATATCCATTTCCTTCCGCCGTGTCTTGGCTGTACCTGCACGCTCCAAGCTCACGAGAGCTGTTATCAAGGGTAGAAAGCTTATGCTGGAGGCAGCAGGACAACCGAAGGGTCTCCCTGCCATTCTCGTCTTGTCGGCGACTATGGTCGGCTAACTGCTGGCCAACCCCACACACATTCCGAGACATTAGTTTCCATTACAGAAGTGTTGCCCCTTAGATGACGGAAGAAATGTAACAAAATGCAGCGCATCGGGTGGCCATTTTACGAGAAACAGTTCTTAGGGTTTTATACCGGCAGAGGTTGCACGGCAACCTCTGCGTGCAAGTTTTCAGATTTTGGTCTGCAATGTCGTAAAATTAAACCAGAGAATGTGTTAACCGTACGCTCCGCACGGCTGGGGAACAGGCAGCCCCACCGGGCCGACCAACACTCTCGGCGGTGCAGGTCTGCCTCTGAATTAGCGGGGGAATGATATGAACCCTTCCATAACCCACAAAGCACGCCGCAGCCCCTACGCACCGACCGTAGTCACGGCCACGGTGCCAAGAGCGCGTCTACGAGCGATGTGTTTCCCATACCCATCCCGCCCGTGCACCGGAAGTGGCAAGAAACGATGTCGCAGAAGCCAACGCGTCACGCGATCGGACGCCGTAATCCTGGCAGTTGGCTGTAGAAATGGCGGCGAAAAGGGCACACTAATGCGAGGGCCACATCGTCCATAGAGTTATTATAATGCACGCTAGAGGTTCAACTGGCACTAGTGTCTATGCGACTTCTGGGACGCAAATTGAAGCGTTATTTGGGTCGTACCGAATAGTATGTACCTTGATTAACATTGTACAGTTGCCGACCAATTATTCGGACTTCGCAGGGACCGAAAAAACGTCCGAATAACAGAGCAGTCCAAAAAATCAGCTGATTGAAAAACTTGCCTTTATTACTTCCAAGTGGGCCTAAAAAAGCCGTAAATCGTGCCTTGTTTTAGGTTACGCCTCCGTTTGCGCTCGTCAACTTGCTGTTAGCTTGAGAATCGCTGCCTTCTTTTCTAGTGTTATGGTCGAGTATTTTTTGCGCTTCTTAACGACACATCGCAGCGGCAGAAGAACAGATGGGGCAATGACGTCCAAGCCAGCGTTGTCCGAACGAGATGAGAGGCGCAAATCCACGAGTGCACAATGGCGACTGGCAACGCGAAAGTGGGGCGGAGGCACGAAGGGATGCAAGGAAACAAAGCAAAATGATAATAATGATGACAATGATGACGTGCAGTTAAATGGAAAAAAAGGGCTAGCATAGCGTCACCTAGCGGTAGGACTCAGGAGTACTCAAGTAGCGTTGCCAAACCAAGCCAATCATTTGCAGCGCAACATAGAATTCAAAATGGCCGCTTCTCAGTGGTGTTTCCCGCTGATCGCTCGCAACGATTTTGTCCGAACAATCGAACTTTCGGACTTCAAGCTGTCCAAAACATCGGTCGTGAATATGCACTATTTCTATGGGGTAAGTCACGGTTCCTCCTTTAGGTCCGAAATATAGAAAAAGTCTGAATTATCGAAGCCCGAAGAAACGGTCGGCAACAGTAAAGTGTAATTGCTTTAGTTACCGCATTTGTCCTCACCAGTGAACAATGTTTAACTTCACTACATTTCAGTCCCAAACATGTGCTCCGCAGCAGGTGTGTAGAAACAAGCGACAATTCAAAGCGAAATTACAATCAAAAGGAATATAGAGTGTGTTCAAGGTTCGCCAGCATTCCAGTGACGCTTACATATTGCTGATATGCCAGTCCTGTCACTATGTGAAAATGACCACTGTCGTGCACGAGCGGAAAAAACATTCAAAACGTAAACAATAAAGTATATGGGCTATGAAAGGTATCTCTTCGTACTGTTTTCTCTGCCGGGCAGCTTTTATCGGGCACTTGTTCTCAAAGATTGCGAGCGTGCGGGTGATATTTTGAACGTAGAACAAGCATCTTCGCACAGAGCAGAAAGAATAAAGCGGTACTTACTTATTTAAGATCGGAATATATTACGTTGCCTTAAATTTATTTTCATCGCACATGCACAGGCAGTTACTGACCCAGTGTTAGTGTGCAGTTCTTGCTGTCTACCTTGGTTTCCAGATGTCCTTCGTTTGTTTGGCATGTATATCCCTCATGCTGCAAGTCGTGTTCGCGCTAAGAGTGTCCGACAGTGCACATAAATAAACGTACAAAGCCGTTTTAGCACCGTTTTTAATGCGATGAATTTGAAAGAAAAACGCCGTAACTGTCCAATTACTTTACCTGCCTGACTGAGAAATGTTCCAAGCTACGTAGTATGTACGAATTATTCGGGATATTTGCTTTTATGATCAAGCGCAGAGAGAAAATGCACTCACTTTTTCCCATAGAAATCCATTACCGGAAGTCTATTTTCTACTGGCTGCTGTCTGCTTCAATTTGTGTCAGCACACTAGCGCCACTTGAACCTCTAGCATACCGTATTTACTCGAGTAATAGCCGCACTATTTATGAACAAGGCCCTTGCGTCTGTTTTCCCGCAGAACACATATACAGCCAATCACCACGTTGTGCATAAATAACATAGCGAACAACTAGATCGAGAACACGACTCTCCATATTCAAATGCAATCTTCACAGATGGTATCTTTGTGTGAAGACGTTATCTCTGTCCTGCAAACCGCTGGAATCATGCTGCCGATTGCGGTGATCGGCAAGCCGCATGCGACGCGGAAAAGCGAACCCTCAGGTTTTCTTCATAAACAGTGCGGCTATTACTCGAGTAAATACGGTATATCATAACAACTCTATGGCATCGTCGCAGCGTTCCATCCCTTGGTTTACGTTGACTGTCTGGATGCAGAGCGAGCCACAGCAGAAAAGGCGCCAGTTTTATCCACCTTCGCTACTGGTTCAGCACTAGGATCGCGGCAGGTAGCTGAACGAACCTCCTAGGATGTCACTGGGCAAAAATGAAAATCGAGGGACCATATTTGAGGAAGCGCTGCACGCACCAGTCGGAGACGCGTTCCCGCGTTCTAGCCGCCTTCCACCAACCCTCGCAAATGCGACAGCACGCGGAGAATCCAGCCCCAACAGAGCCAACGGATCTGGCACAGTCTCTCGCCCTCGCAGAGTGGAAGAGGGCGAGGAGGAGGCAGAGAGAATGGGTATTTACCATGACTCGGTAGGGTCTCTGCGGCGAGGCCTGCTTCCAGGGGCTTGGGGGCACTACAAACCAAGGGTGCCACGGGGTTAGGGGAAAGCGCGCCGCGGCCCAGAGCTAGCTCGGTGCCAGATCGGTTCGCTCTGCGTGCCCCCGACGCAACGCCGACACACTCCCAACGCAATGACAACACACTCCCCGCGCTGCCGACACTGTGCCGACATATATCAACGTGTCCCTGACGCGACGCCGACGTGTTTCCGACGTCACACTCTCTACACAATATCGACAAGCTCGCAATGCGACACCAACCCGCTCCCTGCACGCTGCCGACACTGTGACTATACCGATGCAGCTCAACACGTTCCCGACGCAACGCCGCCAGATTCCTGATGTTGCGTAGACAACCTTTCGACATAATGTCGACAAGCTCTTGACACAATGCCGACACGCTTCCGGTGGCACCACAATATTGAGGAGGAAAGCCGCCCACGAGACCTTCTCCGAAAGACTTCCCTTAGCACGATTCACCGTGAGAAGCCTTTTCCTCGGCAACTTTCGTCACAGGGCCAACTACTAGCTGCTAAAAACCGGTGAAATGCTCGATGCGGTTGAGAAATAAAATATGTAGCTTATGAGGCTTGCAACCGGTCCCCCTCCAAACTACTTAGGACAACTTTTCCCAGCAACGAAGCCAAAGCTGTGGGTACACGGGTGCGCTCGCACATCTTCGGCGACAATCAAAGCTGCGCATGCGTGGTCTTCACTTTTTCCGAAGTGCCAGGAAAAGTTGTACCCCAGTATAGAGCGTTGTCGCGGAGAAGCACGTATCATTTAACGCCCAACGCAATATAGCGAGCGTTTCGGTGCCGGCTCGATGTTAACAAACTGACTGCGTCACCACTACAGAATCTAAATTCATTATATGTTATTGAAGCAGCCCACTCGATGATTTCTGAACCCAATACTGTTGCAGCTAGACATGAAACACCAGCTTGTTAGTATGAGTAAGATTAGTAAAACCTGTGTCCTACTTCAGCATGTAACCGATAGGATTTGAAAATAAAAAAATGTACAATTGGGTTGACGACTTGTTTGGTATGGCATATCTGAAAAACATAATAGTACCAAGGGACAGCAGACAATGGAAGGAATGAACAGACCTGACAGCTTACTTATGACAAGTTGAATGAAAACATACATAGAAACCCAAAAACTACAAGAAAGGCTATCATTCACTATCAAGCACAAGCTTCAAACAACTTCAGGAACGCTGATTCACACTCGCACGCAGCAATAGCGGGAAGGCGGACACTAGCGCATTTCTCGCACCACAATATCAAAACTGCTTCTGAAATTTCCTGTCCTTAATAAATAACAATGTAGCCTCGCTTTTTCACGAATCCTACGTACGCTCTCAATAAGCTTGCAGTTGTAAATCAAAACTCGGTACATACATTCCTCCTGCTCATCTGCTGTCTCTTGGCACTGCTATACTTCGCAGTTGTACTTTGAACCTGGGCATGACGATGCAAACTAACGGTACAAAGTTCAAGAAAGCGTCCAATGATGAAGGAATACTAAAATGGTGTCCAGATGAGTATTTGTCAATCTGTAGACCAACATTGGTCCAAGCCCTCACATTGTGACAGTTGTTGACACACCTATCTTTAAACTTTCGCAGTAATTGGTCAGGTCATGCGCAACAACTTACGAGAATCTATGCAAAGCATTAACTAAAGCAGGAACACGAGCGCATAGCTCACAACCAAGGCAGTAATGTTAGGCAGAGAAAAGGATCACTCTCTGGTTAGTCAACTGATCTGCCATATGCTGAGGTACAAAGGTGCAATGCCTTCGAACATTACAGGCATACTTTTGCAGTGCAGACTATGCAAGATGAGATCAGTTGAAAAGTGCTGCATATTAAGCAATATTCTTGCCAAGTTTCGACAACAACCAAATTCATCCCAGCCTTCCGTTAGGAATGAACCACAGTGACAAGGTAATCGGCATCGTGCCAATATCAGAGGCGCTCATTGTCAACCACTACGATAAAGCGTGCTATAAGAAACAAAAGCGAGAAATTTGATCTATCTCGATGGTGCCTCTAGCTCCTGCTGAGCAGTCTCCAACATAAGAGAAACAGAAAAGCATTTTCAGCACAGTCTGAACAGTATTCTTTTGTATCAAGCCACAAATGTGCCAGCATAAGGTCAAGCTTCCAAGCTTGGCTGTTGCTTGGGCTAAAAAATACCGCACAACATCAACATCGTCCTCCCTAGAGTCATCAAAAGCTAGACACCCCCTCTTTTTATCGGCTGGGATCTCCATAATGGTCATTTGTTTGTTGACATCATGTGACATTTGATTATGCACTGACAAATCCTGGAGGCAACAGTTATGGTTTTGAAATGTTACTCTCTTAGTTTTAAAAATTGTGTTAGGAGGCTCCTTTTAGCAAACGGGACAACCAAAAGCACTTTCTGCGTTTTCCGTTAGGCATGCCATAAAAACAATGTCACATTGATCGAATGCATCAAGAGGTTTCAAATAGGCTTTATCATAGTGAGGGATTCATGGGTGAATTATGTCACGAACACAAAATGTGTCAAGCTCGGCTCATTTCAACATCAGGAAAACAGATTGAATGTTTAGGCATATGTAGTAAATGAAAGTGTCCATCACAATTACGGTAGAAGCGTCAAACCATTTCTATACGGCGCGAGGTAACATCAATTTAAAGCTGTGGTTCTCAAATAGGGGTCTGCAGACCCTTTGGGTTCCGTGAAAGTATTCTAGGGGTCCGTGAAGCCCTGTCTCATCAGTCAAGCCCGGTAACAAAATTTTTATTTTTTCAGATTGAGAAGAAACATTCCGATTTTCGGGAGAGCTTTCTGGAGTGTAGGTTAACACTACCCTTAGTTGCATTCATTTATTAAATCATTATCATATTAAACCAATACCTTTCCCCACCACGAATGGGGTTCTCCATTATCTCAGCCGATCCACAAGGGGTCCGCGAAACATCCATGGTTGAGAACCACTGCTTTAAAGCGATGCACTGCTTTAAAGCGATGCAGATGTTACTCAAGTAGATCCAAGTTACTCCCGTGCGTCATATCACGCCAAGGTACATGTGAATAGCTTTTCTCACGCCAAGGTACAAGACCTTACTCTTGAGCGACATTGAGTAAATCTTGGAACACAGCCCTGTACTCCGTCTTTCCTTACAATGAACTGCAGAAGACGCTACGAGCCATGCTAGTCAATCCAGCGCGCCACGCATCACATGTGACGTCACACTCCACGAAGCGCTCTGCCCAACCAGAAGGTCATGTGATACAGTTAAACCTGGATATAACAAAATTGATAAAAGTTTGCAATAATTCGTTATATGGAGGATTTCGTTACACGCAGTTTTCGCGGAAAAACTCGTAAAGGACACGTGGAAAGAAAGCGAAAATTAAAAATCCACGTGTGCAAACTCATTACGTCATTTATTTAGTGGAAAAGAAGTCTGTAAGCTTGCCTTGCGTCTTTCGCGCGAGTGAAGGCAGCACGCAGCGCTCAAAGGACACCAAAGCATTTAGAGCGCTGTCGTCGTCCTGGGAGCGGGCGACCCGGGGTAATACATCGACTGTACCCAAGACCTCCCTCGCAGTAGGGCAATTGGCCAAGAATAAATCTGCATTGTAGGTACAGTCGCCAATCGATTATTCGGACTCCGCAGGGACCGAAAAAAAGTCCGAATAATAGAGCAGTCTGAAAAATCAGCAGATTGAAAAACTTGCCTTTATTACTTCCAAGTGGGCTTAAAAAAGCTGCAAATAGTGTCTTGTTCCAGGTTACGCGTCCGTTTCCATTCGGCAACTTTCTGTTAGCTTGAGAATCGCTGCCTTCTTTTCTAGCGTTATGGTCGAAAACTTTCTGCGCTTCTTAACACATTGCAGCGGCAGAAGAATAGTAGGGGCTATGACGTCCGAGCCAGCGTTGTGCTAACGAGATAAGAGGCGCAAAACCACGAGCGTAAAATGGCAACTGGCGACGCGAAGAAACGGAAAAGCAAAATTATAATAATTACGGGTGTCGCGAACCGGCCGAGGTTCGAATTCGACCAGGTTCGACTTTTCTCGAACTTTTAGTGGAAAATTCGGCGAACCTTGTATTGAGGTTCGACTCGTGTGCGCATGCACAACAGGCTGGCCAGTTGGCTTCGGATTGGATGGTGATGGCTAAGGGACGAATTAAGGGCAGCGTTGATTGGTTTTTTGAGTTAATACAGTACAAAAACAAATAAGTTATTAACTTCAGTGATTAGAATTGGTTTCTTTTAATTGCAACTGTTTATAAAATAAAATAACCACTTTCATAAAAAAAAGTTCTCCAAACTTAGACATGCTTGTATCAAGGTCTGGCCACACTGTCCACGAAGTCGAACCGGTCGAATCTGATGAAAAGTTTGAAGGTTCGTCGAACCGGTTCGACCTAGTCGAACCCCAAAAGTTAGACCTAAAAATCTGGTTCGACAAAAGTTCGCGACACCCCTAATAATAATGATGATGATGATGACGTGCAGCTAAATGGAAAAAAATAGGGAGGCTCTAGTGAAGCTCAAATTTAATGGCGGCGCCTGAGAGAGAGGATTCAGGAAAGGATATGCGCCAATGTTGCCTGCACGAGAGCAGACGCCCGCTCTGCAACTTTCCTCTCGCAACTCTGTTGCTCCATGCGCCTTTCCTCCTCTCGCCTCCCATTGCAAGCAATGAACGCCTTGGCGCAGCCTCTCGCTTCCTTCTCGCTCCGAGAATTGCAAACGTCGAGAGGAGAAAGCAGTGTTGCCAGACAAGCAGCAACGTCCAAGATGGCGGAATTTACCATTTTTCGCGTTTAAAAAATACTTAACCTATCACAACGAAACTGATGGGTATGGAAAAGTAATCGTTTATACCTTGTGTAAATTATTCAAGTACTTTAATGGGCTCTTATGATCTGAGTTAGGATATAAAACGACCCTTTGCCCCATAGGCTCCCAGCAAAATATAGCAATTAAATGGCGTCCATGTCCCGTGATCCCCGATCTAGCAGTTGCACCACCCTCACTTGAGCCTCCCTAGAAAAAAAGGGCTAGCATAGCGTCACTTAGCGGTACGACTTAGGAGTACTCAAGTAGTGCCAGTAGCTCTGCCAAACCAAGCCAATCCATTTGCAGCCAACATAGAATTCAAGATGGCCGCTTCCCGATGGTGTTTTCCACAGATCGCTCACGACGATTTTTTCCGAATAATCGAATTTTCGGACTTCAAGCTGTCCGAAACATTGGTCGTGAATAGACACTATTTTTATGGGGTAAGTCACGGTTCCGCCTTTAGGTCCGAAATATCAAACAAATCCGCGTCAAAAAAAAGAAAAAAAAATGGAGATTGCGGCGGTGCGAGTTTGTTAAATCAAGGTTATCTAGTGCGAGCGCTTCGTTACATGGAGTTCACAAATACAAGCGCTTCTATGAAGATCGCGTCGGGGAATTGAAAAAGTTCGTTAAATAGAGGATTTCGTTGTATACAGGTTTGTTACATCCAGGTTTAACCTCCGAGGCATGGATTGACTCCGGTGGCTCGTAGTGTCTGTTGCAGTAATTGCGAGGTGTAACTTAGTATTCACAAACTTATATCTTTGACATTACCTCACAGCGGTAGCGCTGTTCTGAAGTTTCACGCGCAAATTGTGGGCACTTGGCAGGCACCTGTGTCACTTCAAGTTTGAGCATAGTAGAGGCTAAAAGCGCGAGCTCTGCACTATGAGCAGACCTGCCAATCTCGTGTGCCCATGCAGTGCAAGAGTCAATCAGGGCAGTATGCTTACACTTGTGGGTTTGGCTTTGCTGACACATTTGGTAAAAACGGGACTGCCTCCTGCATAAGTATAGTGCCCACACCTTTTGCACAAGTACTCGCATGTTCATCAAGTATGAGTTGATGTGTAGTGGCTCCAATCCGTATACCCTCCCCTCCCCCCCCGAATCAAGAAAGGGCACTCCCACCTCCATAGGGGTCGTAGAGGGGGTACCCCACGCCGACGTGCGTGTGGTGGTGCGTGTGCAGGTGCCTCTGTGGGGCGGCGACCGTGACGTCCCGTCGGGGTTCTGCGTGGGGCCGGGGGGCCCGCCCCCGGCCCCGGCCCCTGCTGCTGCTGGGGCGGGACCCCGCCCAGGGGAACCCCCGCCACCGGCATCCCGCCGCCCTTGGGGCCAGCCTCCAAGGGCGCCAGGGGGCCCGGATCCCCTCGGGGGGACCCTTTTCCGGAGGGCCCCCCTAGGGGGCGGTCCCCCGGACCCGCGTGCGGAGAGGGAGAGGGCACCGCACGCTCCTGTAGCTCGTGAATCTTGTGGTTGCTGCGGTGAAAAAAGAGGAGCATTCATTACTGCACAACATGTTTAAGGGCTGGTTTCCAAGACCATATAGAACTTGCATTGACGTCACATCAGTTGCGGTGGCCTTATTGCTAAGCACATACCTTTTGCCACCGAATTTGTTTCTTGTTTTGTTTTGGCAAGAACAAGCAGGAATGAGCACCAGTGTGGTGCGGTAATGCCACGTGCAAGTCACGGTTAGTCGCCGAGAGGATGACAATGGCAGGGCGTCTCCTTTAGATTCCCCACCACCGACATGTGCTCGCTGCATTTCGCGGTGCTTTACTGCGCACGCATGTTCAAAGCTTACAAGACGCTGAAGTATCGTTGAAGGTAGTAAGATTGCGCTGGAGGCAGGACAGCTGAAAAACGTCCCAGCCGTTCTCACGCCGTCGACGACCGTGGGGCATCACAAAAAGTTGTTATGAAATATGATTGTACAGCCAAGTGTCCCTTGGCGCCCGTCAAGTGTCTCTACTAGAACGCTTTGTCCCTCGCCAAGAAGTGAACCCCGGACCCCTAGCTTCACAGTCAGACGCTTTATTCATGCATCCGCGAAGCAGCTTAAACGAGTATCGTTATGGCTGCTACGTTCTCGCGTTGCCGCAAGACGTCTGAACTCGTCTCGACACTTGGCACAAAGCCAACCAACGCAGAATGCAATGCGTGTTTGAGTTGCATCCTGAACAGATGACCCCAAAAGCCGATTGGGAAAAACGGGGCAAAACATATCGCGGATGTTACGGTTAGATTACCAAAGCGCCACCAATAAACGTCGGGGTCCAGTTTTAGAACCCATTTTCGATGCATAGACATCGGCGAAATAAGATTGACAGGGAGGTGTTTCGGTCGGCCCGCCTTCCACACAAGCTTCCTACCTTCGATAATACACGGGCACCTCGGGAGTTTTTAAGTGCAGCCAAAGCATGACAGAAGGCGAGGAGCACGTGCTCAAGGTTGGGTGTCCGAAAAAACGCACTGCACTTCGTGTCTGGCAAGCTACTATATAGTGATAGCCTATGCTGTGGCTCATCAACACTATACTCTACGAGGCCGGTCAGATAAGTACTTAGCCTCACCGTCCGACGGCGCCACTATCACAAGGAAAATTTACTATCGTGTAGTACAGTCTCGTAGACGTCTACTATCGAAATTTCAACCGAATCAGACTCGTAGTTTTGTTTTGACCGCATGTGGAAGCAGGCGTGCCCGTGAATTTTAGAAAAATGGAATAAGAGCAATATCAGTTGGTGATTCGATTCTTGTTTTTGGAAGGGAAATCGCACAGTGAAATCAAAGAGCGCTTGGATGCTGTGTACAGTGACCCTTCTCCTTCGATGGCGACCGTCAAAAATTGGTTTAACGAGTTCCAACGTGGTCGCGCGTCGGTTTTTGATGAGTCACACCCAGGTGCCCCGAAAACGGCTACCACGGAGGATAATGTGACAAAAATCCACGGTCTCGTATTGGCGGTCCGCCGAGTGAAGGTGCGCGAGATAGCTGAGACAGTAGGCATCTCAAAAGACCGCGTGGGTCATATCCTGCATGAAATTTTGGGCATAAGAAAGCTGTCGGCGCGATGGGTGCCGCGTTTGCTCACTCCGGACAACAAGCGCAACCGTGAGACCACTTCAGAGCAGTGTTCGACGCTGTTTAAGCGCAATCCGAAGGAGCTTTTGCGTCGTTTCGTGACCGTCGATGAAACATGGATCCACTGGTACACACCAGAGACCAAGGAACAGTCGAAACAGTGGACTTCACCCGGCGAACGTGCTCCGAAGAAGGCGAAGATTGTCCTATCAGCCCGAAAGGTGGTGGCCAGTTTTCTGGGATTCACAAGGTGTGATCTACATCGACTACCTGGAGAAGAGCAAAACGGTCACGGGGCTGTACTATGCCGAATTATTGGGCCGATTCGACACCGAATCGCAGAAAAAACGGCCCCATTTGGAAGAAAAAGTGCTCTTCCACCATGACAACGCACCGGCTCACACCTCCGCCCTCGCCACGGCCAAATTGGTCGAATTGGGCTACGAACCGCTGCCCCATCCACCGTATTCTCCAGATTTGGCCCCATGCGACTTCTTTTTGTTTCCAAACTTGAAAAAGTCACTCGCCGGGCAGAAATTTGAGTCGAATGAGGAGGTCATCGCCACCACGGAAGCCTACTTTGCAGACCTCGAGAAAACATATTTTTCAGATGGGTTAAAGAAGTTGGAGCATCGCTGGGTCAAGTGTATCAAACTAAAAGGAGACTATATTAAAAAATAAATCGCCACTTTTCCAAAATTTTCGTTTTTCTTTTGTAGGCTAAGTACTTATTGGACCGCCCTCGTATCTCGCTAGTTGCACGCAGCATTACCAAAGGTACAGGGGCGAAAGTATACTGCAAGCAGTTCAAGAGGACAGAAAGGATGAACTCCCTTCATGCTCGGACCCTCCTTTGTGTGCCCACACGTCACCATTCTCCCCTTACGCTCGTTTTCGTCTCAAGGACTGTAGTAAAAGTAGTCGGGCTCCTAGGAGGCCATTACTAATTTCACCCTTTGTGTATAGAATTAAGATATATATAGGTGCATTTTAGATGATATATACCGTATGTAGTATCTTATCAAGACATAGACGCTTAAAACGCCAAAAGCATCGTTTCTTCTTCCGAAAACCAAATCTTGTAGGAACTACTGTGAAACCCTTAATGTTCGCGAGCCCTTAATTTTCGCAGATTGCACATATTAAAAAGTTTGCGCAATTTATGGGCACGCGAAAATTTTGGTCCTTAAAGGGGCCCTGCAAGGACTTTTTTACTGGTTTTTAATTTGCATTAAACCTGAGCGCACTGAACGTTATAACTTAATGAAACTTTTGTTTTCTCGAATTTCGTTTTATTTTAAAAGTTATAGGCAAATTAATATTACAAAAACAAGCAAGAAATAACCTCCTTAATGACCTCCTTGGTCGCTTGAGTGGCCGTGAACTAGAGGCGGGGTAGTAAGCTCAGCGAGCGCTCACGGCTGCCGCACTCCGTGTCGACGGCTCGAGAGGGCGCCGCTAAAGCATGTTCTGGATAGGCTGTATAAAGCGGGCAGCCAGGGCGGCTCGCATTGCATTTGCTGCGCGATTAAACACTAATTCCACATGACACTTCACTGGCCACAAACAACGGCAAACACGGGGTAAAGATAAGTTCAGAACGGGAGCCACTTCGCGCTGCCATACCGCCAAACCACAAGCCAAAGCTGCTCACCGAAGGCTTTCGGAACGCTCAGAACCGGTCGGATCCTCGAGCCCGTATAAGACCGCAGTGCCGCCACATACATCCGGGACCTTTCTACGCTCGCCGTTCGTCGGCGCCTGATCCCACTACCCCTTTCTAGTATGCGCCGCCTTTTCCACCGCTTGGTGGCGGGTATGTCGACGAATCATTTCTTGTTTCCGTACTTTATAAAATGCATTTGTTTCTTTTCTGATCAAAAATACTGAACAAAAGCTACTTTTATACATAATTGAAACGGTTCGCGCCACTTCTATTTTGTATTTAGACTAAAGGCTCTGACCAGTAAAAAGACCAGGGAAAAAGACTTCACATATTGCGCGCTTTCGGCACCGCGGGTCGCCCCTGTAAGTGGAGGAAGTTTCCGCGTCGTCCTGTTGAAATATGGCGCACTGATAATTAGTTACTCTCTCCGTGCCCGCTGGCTTGCCCGAACCCCAAGAGATGTGGAAACCACAAAAAAGGCAGACGCTTAGATATGATTGCAGGGACCCTTTATGAGTTTCAATGCAGGAATCCGGAATTCGCGAAGTTTAGTGGCCGCGATTAATTGCTCTTTGATCGATTCGCAAAAAATAGGGGCCGCGAAAATAAAGGGTTTTACAGTACTTCGTGCAACTTATGAAGAATGCGCAAAACTTCCTTTTTTCTTTTTTTTTCTTGAAGTGAAGATGATTATAGAAGATTAGTCCGTCACTCGAAATTCAGACAAAAATCGCTTTCCCCTCCGCAGTAGTGCGCAACTAGTGAGATAGAGTACAGAGGTCATACTGTAGGGGCAAAAACATTTTTTGAAGCAATTCTACTGTCCCAAGGCAAACAATTCCGTTGTTTTAGTTTACTAAACCTTTGATACAGCGCACAAGGAAAAAAGAAATAAAGAAGTTGTCAGGCATGGGAGGGAATTCTAAACTTTGATATGTTGCAAAAATTTTTCTCTAGTCACAGGCATTTAGAAAACAAGGCAAAGCACTAGAGTATGATGTCCAAGTACTGCAAATTCATTTTGCTTGGTACAGAGTCTACTTGCTAAGAAAAGCAGGCAAACAAACCAAAACCAGGGGACCAGTCACATTGACTTTACAATTCCCCAAGACTGACTGTATTTTAAATCAAATCAAAATCAAATTTGGGGGTTTTACGTGCCAAACCAACGACGCGCATCTGGCACGCCCCAGCGGAGGACTGAGGATTAATTTGGACCACCTGGGGATCTTTTGACGTGCAACCGAAAGCTCGGTTACACGTCTCCTCCTCCGCAATAAGCCTCCGTCATATTGCGGGCACCTCGGCCGGGATTCGAACCCGCCACATGGGGATCCGTAGGCCAGCGCTCTCGCCTCGGAGCCACCGAGGCGGCTTACTGATTGTATTTTATACCCCAAGACTGATTGTAAAAATGCAATCATAAACTGATTGTATTTTTTTATTTAAATCAACATAATTTGAATGTTTTGGTAGTAATAAAAATTAAGAGAGTTAAAATCTTTCCATTTTATTGCCAAAGAAGTGTCCCAGACAGCTCATTCCTTTAAAAATATTCTGAATACCGTTTCCCCATCGCAAACAATTAGAAAGAGTGGGGGATGCCCTTGGCAGTTGGTTTTAGACTGGCACCTTTCGTGCGGAAATAAACAGAATTTCGAGTCGCAAACTTCTTTTTCTTTAATGTTAAGACGTTACTGGATGCCGCATTTCCAAACAATCTAGGCCTCCCTACAAAGACCTGCCTACAGAAATATATAAATTAATCATGAATTCAATCGAAACCTCGTTAATATGGACACCGAAATCGTTCATCATATGAGTCGTCCATAATGCGAGCTATCCATAATAACAAGACCAAAATGCACATATTTACCTGGTTGGTGGCCAAAAACTTAATCTATACACCAACATGCAGTGTCCACATGAGGCATGAACACTGCACGTACGCAGAAACCAGATTCGAGCAAGATAAAGTGGCTGCGCATGCACAGTGTCTACAGCAGTGCCATTGCAGTTGCGCGACATCAGAGTCAAGTTGTTGTATGTAGAAGATATTCCCGAGATGCAACTGTTGATGCATGAAGGCCCGTAAAGATGGGAGCGCTTTGACCCACCTGTAGTGTTGTGACACCTGGTGTAGGAGGTCGAGGGCCTTGGGGGCCCCTGGGGGCCCCCACCTGCCCCACGACGGGCGGCCCCGGCGCCTGCTGGGGCACCTCGGGGGCCGGCACGTGGAAGCGCAGGTAGGGCGAGCCCCCGTAGTGGGGCAGGCCCCGGTACACCGACTCAAAGGCCACGTGGGGCGGGAAGTGCGGGGGCAGGTAGCCCGGGTGCAGGTAGGCGTAGTTGGAGGGCGGGGGCGGACCCGTCGTCTCCATCGTCGGCTTCTGCCCGCCCCCGTCCTTGTCCTTGGGCTCCTTGGGGGGGCGGGACTTGGGGGGGTGCGGGGGCGGGGCCTTGGGAGTGGGCGGGGCCTCCTTAGGGCGGGGCCTCGGCGGGGGGAGGGTCCTGGAGGTAGAGGAAGCGCCGCTCGTAGAGCGGCTCGTACGGGCTGAACTTGGGCTCCTCCTTCGCCTCCTCCTTGCACAGGCGCTCCTTGGGGGCACGGGGGCCTCCGGGGACTGGTTCCGGCGGGGGTGTGGGGGCAACACGCGCGGACTGTTCTTGTCGAGGGGGGCGGGGCCCCCTTGTCAATGCCCGGCGCGTCCTTACCCCCCCGACTTGTCCTCTTTGAATGCGGAGGGCGAAGAGTCCACCATGTGCACGTGGTACGGCTCGTGAAAAGGGTAGCCGGGGGTCCCGCCCCCAACGTAGGGTCCGCCAGCGCACAGCGAGTAGGGCGGGAACTGGGGGAAGTCCGGCTTCTTTCCGGGGGTTCCTGGGGAGTGGGGCCGTCCCGCGAGGGCTCCTTGGGGGCCTTGTCGCGGAGGACGCCCCCCTCCTTCTTGGCCGCCTCCTCTTCTGCGGCGGGGTTTGGGGGAGGAGGCGGCTTCGCTTCGGGTGGAGGCTGGACGCCCGGCAAGAGGTAGGGGGGCTGCCCGAAGTAAGGGTACACCCCGTACAGCTCCCCGGGGGTCCGCGGGGGGCTCCTTGTCCTTGGCAGCCTCGAGAAGGGGTGCCGCGTCGTCCGAAATGTCCGAGTACGCGGGGCTTTGAACACTTTCTTCCAGGTTTGGGGGCGCTTGCTCCAAAGGCAGGCTAGTCTCCGCGGCTGCGGCGGCGGCAAGGGGTAAGGGACCCTCTGGGACCTCGTCCGGAGGCCCCCTTCCGACTTGCGTCCCTTGCCCTTCTTGTGGGGCCGTTTGTGCTGCCGCAACACCGCGTCCAACGACGCCGCCTGCGGAACGACAGCCTGGCCGGGGGCTCCGCAACAACGGGAGGGGCGGCCTTGGGGGAACTTGGGGGGGCCGCAGAGGGTACGGAGTCTGGGGGACACACCGGGGTCGCCAGGGCACGCACGGGGGCGGGGAAGCGGCACGAGGGGCGGCGGGCACGAACGAAAACACCTGGGACGTCGGGATGCTGACTGTGACCGACACGGGGGGACTCGGAGAGGGTTCCTCCGGCGCCGCGGGGGCTGGCACGGGGGCCACGGCGACTGGGGGGGCCGGGGGAGGATGGGGGGATGGTGGGGCTGGGGGGACTGCTCCCCTCCTCCCCCCATCCGAGGTCTCCTCCTCTCCACCCTTGGCGTCCCCGCAGCCGTGCGCGTGGCTCTGGTGGTAGCGCAGCCCGTTGATGTGCTTGTACTTCTTGCCGCAGTGGGGCTCCGGGCAGGGGATGAGCGCGGGGAGCAGGGAGCCTCGGGGGTCGGAGGGGTGCCCCGTGCCCGGGCCCGCTTCTTGTCCGGGGGCTGAGCTCGAGCTCGGGGGCCGCGTGGCCGTGCGCCTGCGGCCCTCTCCCTTGGCGGGGCTGCAGGGGACCGCAAAGCGGCGGCCCTTGCCGTTGCGCAGCTTGCCCTGCACCGGGGTGCACCCCCCGCGGTTGGCCGCCTCGGGGTCCCCCCTGGCTCGCTTGGGGCGTCCCCCTTGGGGAGGCCCCCCTTCGCGTCAAGGTCGCTCGTGGGGGACTCGCAGAAGCGGGGGCGCCCAATCGTGGCGGGTGCAGTCGAGGAGCGTGCCCACGTACGTCTTGCCTCGCCACGTCACGTTCACCACCAGGACCCCTGCAGAACATCACACATACTCTTGAGCCTGATGCATTGTCCGTTCAAAATCCCACCATTAAGAAATGCAGCAATGTCTACACAGTGCGACATGGGCCTCTTTTACGTTTGGTGCCCAGTTTCTTTCCCATGGAGCAACAATTTGACAAGTCGTTGACGCCCAGTACAACAGCATTCTCAAATTTTCAAACATGGTAAAAGAATATTCTCTAGAGCCACCAATAAAGAACAAGTGTGACACGACCCAACTTTCGTGCGATGGCTCCTTGCATATTGGATATGATTTCAACTGAAATCCCAAGTACAGTAAACACTCACTCGGGCGAATGTCGGTTTAACAAATATTTCAGAATAACGAACTTTTAAGAAATCCTCGGCGGTCTTTTTTATGCATTCTATGCAAAAATGTTTCGGCTAAACGAAAAACGATTTTCGAAATAGCAAATATTTCAGTTCAACAAACTTGGTTGGTGGACCTAGGATTATTTTTGCAATCACTTCAACAAAGTTTTGCGCTCTGCAGTGCTGGCATAGCCGATGCCCGCCGCCCCACGCCGCCGTCGCTCTGCAGCGGCGGCGGCGTATCATCGTTGGCATTTACAGCGCCGCCAAGGCAAAGCAGCGGTGCGGTAGACGAAAACAAACCACGTGGTGCGTCTGTTTTTCTTTGTGATCGGTTCCGTTCAGCCATCTTAGTTTTGGGTAACAACGGCAGGACGGCAGTTTGTGCGCCCACTTTCGTAATGCGTACGACGAAACGGAAGCGGTTGTCTTTATCTGACAAGCTCAAAATCCTGCAGCGTCTGGACAACGGTCAAAGGCAAGTGGACCTCGCGAAGGACTATGGGATTCCGCCGTCGACGTTGTCAACGATAGTGAAGCAAAAGTCGAAGCTTGAAGGAGAAACCTGCGTTCAATCCCAACTGGAAACAACCCTGCACGGGATATTTGAAGCCAGTAAACGATACCGTTGCCGTATGGCTTCGTCACAGCAACAAGCTGTGCCAGAGGAAGTGCAAAAAAGCATAGACTCTCTGGACAGCTTTGTTACTTTATGCGCTTTAAGAGAGCCGGTGCAAATGAAAATTACAAATTTTTTGTCAAAATGAGAAAGGCAGCAAGGTATCTGTTATGCACTTTGTATTTATCGATGTACAGTCGCCGCGGGAGTTAATAGCTCCACGCGAGCGCGCGTCTTTTTCCGAGGGCGCTTGACTGGTGGCTTGCGATAGAACTATAGATGACGTCAGGGCGAGTCCATGTAGAGTGGACGGGGAAGCCGCCTCAATTTAAGGAAATCGTTGTTATCATCCGCCTGTGGGGTGCGTAGTTCGAATGAAAATAGCAGATGATTCCGCAGAGTCATCTCCCATTTTCATTTGAACTACGCTCACCCCCCCGCAGATGATAACAACGGTTCCCTTGAATCGAGACGGCTTCCCCCGTCCACTCCGCATTGACTCGCCCTGACGTAATCTCTAGTTCTATCGCAAGCCACCAGTCAAGCGCCCTCGGAAAAAGACGCGCGCTCGCGTGGAGCTATTAACTCCCGCGGCGACTGTACATGACTCCATAAATTGCATTTCACACTTTTGACTCGATGTATGCTGTGCCCTGTGCTGTTCCATATTCTAGTGAATATATTCAGTTTAGTGAACTTTCAGTTAATTGGACTATTTCTTTGGGTCCCTTGAAGTTCGCTCAAGTGAGAGTTTACTGTATCTTGTGAGTATTTGTAAAGCTCTCAGACTTATTTTACCAGTCACAAGAGGCTGGAGACAGGCCACACCACCATATGCAAACACATAAAGAAGGGAGTGCATGAAATTGTAATAGCCTGCAGATTTAACCAAACTCTAACATCTTTCGAGTCCTATTTCTCGACAATTCTCAGACAGTACCAAACAATTTCCATTTCCCCTCCTAGCAGACGCTAGCCTATAGTATTAGGGGTGTGCGAATATTGAATAGTAGTTATCAAATCGAATACCGAATTGAATTAATGAAGAAAAGCCAAATATTGAATCGAATATTGAATAGTGATTTTATTTGTAGGAATTTTTTTAAGTGTGCTGTGAATGAGATTAATAGACGTGCAGAGTATGCATCTGGTGCAGAAAATGCATCTCGTAAGCAACGAAAGCCCAAATGTATAAAAACTCTGGTGAAAAAAAGAAAAAAAAGCAGCTGCTAATGGACATTGGGCACTAAAGGTCTAATTTTATTGCGCAAACATAATCTACCTACAATAAGCGCCACAAAAAACCCAAAGTTACAGCCACGCGTGCCTTTTTTTCTTGTTAAAGGGGCACTGACATACCAAGGGTCATATTTTTTTCTTTGTCTAAAACAATGCAAATTGTAGTCATAAACACAAAAAAAAACGCATCGCAAAAACAAAAAAATTCTTTTGCGCACGCGCATTTTTTTTATTTTTGTTGTTTTTCTCTGTTGCTCCTCGCCTCCTCACTTCTTTTGATTCGTGACGTCAAAAATCATGAAATTTAGAAGCTTTGTAGGCGATATTTCTATAACATTTAATATCGGCAATCGTAAAACGTTTCTTAACGCAATTGCAAACGCACTACGGCCCTTCTTTTGAAATACCAAAAATCGGAGTCTGGTTTGATGTTGCCTTCTGGAATTGTATCCTCCATCTTAAAACATGCCGCCTGGGCAGGCGGCACCGCTCGCACAAAATAAAAACAATTTTTCTCGGTCTGCGGGCGCCCTCATAAACCTTTCCTCCTCACTTCGGGTCGAGGTGGCAACAGCACGGAGTCGTGAAAGAAAGCCGACTCTCAGGACTCCGCACTATTTGACGTCAACGCACCTTCAAATTCGGCATTTGGAAATTGTTCTTTTACTTCACAAATACTGAATTCCCAAATTTCGAATTTTGAAAATAATGTCCTGGCACCTTTTTCAATCATTTCGAATTATAAAAAAAAAATGATTTTGATGTGTCAGTGCCCCTTTAAAAGCACGACCTAACACTGCGACATGTCCTTTTTTTATATTTATATATATATCTCAGAAAGGGGCATTTTCCGAAGTTTAGTCTCATTTCTAAAAAGCAAAAAAGGGCACCCAGGATTTTTTTTTTAATATAAATAAACAGATAGGTGTTTAATCTGAGTAAACAGGCTTAAACAATAAAATCTGAAGTAAGACAAAACATGTGGTTAGGTGGCGCAAGTCACCGTCCAATTGCCGCCATGCATCCATTACTCCGTCCCTCTATCCTGTTTTAGAGAGCCTAGATTTTAAGAGGGAGCAAGCGAAACTGAAATTACGGAGACGGCTCCTGTGCAGATTGGTCGTAAGTGCGCAAGTGTTGTGTTGTCGAATGGAAAGAAGGCAAGCAGACGGAAGAGAGACGACGCCTGCCCGATCTATGCTTTCGTCTTTTCGTCACCTTCTCGCAGTTTGTAATTCAAACGCGGCTATCGAACGGTTGGAAACGCTCTCAAATCTAGGCACACTATTTTTCCGTTCCGTTTCGTTCCGAATCGGAATTTGCGGCTTGCGGTTCCCAGAGAATGTCGACGAGAACTCGGCAGTCTCAGCTGGTTTCGTCAGCGTGGTTAACATGATTTTCCTTTTGTGATCTTGCAGTCGCCGATTTCTGTGAGTAAGGCAAGTGTGTTCTACATTGGCGCTTCAATTTGAAACGAGGGGCTTTACTCGTCAAAAGAATTAGGCATGGTGCGGAATTCCGGCCTCCCAACTATTCCCCTCTAGAAGCGGCGTGCACGGGATGTTTCGGTTGTGATTCAAGGTTAGATTGCGTCACGATCATGAGTAAATCTGCGTACTATAAAATTTGTGGCCTTCGTTACTTTTCTTTTTTTTCTGATTTGTGCATTAGATTTTTGTAGAATGGTAGGACCAAGAGGTGTTTCTCGCATGGTCTGTGGAACAACACGGCGCTAACATCGGAAGAAAAACGGCTCTTTTGTCAGCTCCGCGCCGACCACGCGTCCTTTGGCTGAATATACTGAATATTCGAGTGACCGAATACTAGGAGTTACATTCGCGAATCGAATTATTCGGGAACTTGCTATTCGATTTGAATTCGCATATCCGAGTATTCGCACGCCCCTATATAGTATGTAAGGTCACCACACGGTTGTGACTGCGCAAAAACGTAACCAACACACACATTTCACATCAAAAAAGCTTGGAACTCCTTGCATCCTACCACTTTAGACTATGTAACGCCTGCATATTCTCTACTCCTTTCTTTGTCAGTGACAACGGAAGTGTCCTCATGAACCCAGCCAGCATTTAGTGACACTGTTCGGGTCAGACAAACTTCTCCCAACCATACTGGCGCTGCCACATGCCCCCTGCAGATGTCAGGGCTCTAAAGGCCACTGCAGCTAGCTAAAGGCCACTGCAGCTAGCAACTGCCACAAATCCAAGCCAAGACAAAAGAGAGAGGCTAGTCCCAACGGTCTTGGCACCCCTCTGCAGATGTCAGGGCTCAAAGGGACACTGTGACTAGCTGCGGATGGCTGTGGCTGCTAACCATCCAAGCCAAGACGGGGGTGGGCTGACAACTGACCTCCTTCCGTCTCCTGCCAGACGATGCCCTCCAGGGTGACGCTCGTGCCAGGCTCGCAGGGCCCCAGGCAGTCCGGCTCCGTGATGGTGCCCACCGAGGAGCAGAGCACGCCAGAGTCCCTGCGCTCCACGGGGCCGCTCGTGGCCGCCACCGCACTCCGAGAGGGACTCTCGGGGCACTCCATCTGCATCCAAGGGACCCAGGGGTCGCTCCCAGAGCCCACCTCCAAGGGAATTTCGAGGAACGCCTATACTCTGTTTCACCTTACAATTAACCACAGCGCTAAAGCCAACACATCGAATCTAATGCTGCGCAAGTGTTGCGTGATCTCCGGGATGGCTCACCGCGTCCGCCACAGTCATCTGTCGCAAGGTGAAACCTAATATAGTGCACCCTCCCGAGTAAGCACTCAAACTGCTCAGCCTTTTAGGAGACAATATCTTAGGCTGCCACGTGGGAGTGCTACGTAGGAGCAAGTTCATGGAACCGATGGGACAAAAATGCATAACGAATTTGCTACTTCATCGCCTGTGGGCATAAGTAGCAGTGGCACGGTGTAGCCCATCAGTATGTGCTTACCCACCCCCGGTGCAGTGAGTCCGGACATTTCACATTCTTGCCGCATGCCCAAAACTTTGACTTTGGTATAACTATATCTTTGAAAATTCAAGCATCATTCCATTCATCTTATTTAACTGCATCTTGCAATTAAAGATTGTTACAAATTTTTATAATTGTTTGCAATGACATTGATTTTTATTTTATTTTATTTTTTGTCAGGAAAATTTTTTTGCTATTGAGGCATTGCGAAGATTTCCGAAGCATTTGGTTGCACCAGCCAAGAAGGCGCAATGCGCCTTCAAGACCACTCAAGCCTCCAGCAAACAGCCAAGTTGTTTTCACTAAACACCTGTTAAAAATGTGCATCTTTTGTGCACGTTTCTTTGTGTTTTTTTTTTGTTTTTATGTGCAGCATTATCTGTGAACGAGCCACAGAAGTCATTTTTGCATGTCATTTGGATAAAAGGCAGAAAACAGACACAAAACGGCAAAACAAAAGATCTCACACGGCTCGAGGTTGGAACAGCCAGAAATGGCTTACACCTGACGACACTGCACCCCACCGGGTCATTTCCACTTGTTCTTACAAAGGAGAAAGTCTATGGGCTCACCTTGATTTTCTTGAGCGGCACCTCGGACGCCGCCTCCTCCGCCGCAACCTCTTCCGCGACCGGCGAGGGTGGAGACACGCCGTTGGCCGACTGCTGCTGCTCCGTCACCGCCGTTGCCACCACAGAGGAGGGGGCAGGCAGGGGTGGCAGGGGCGACTCCGGAGCGCCCTGCGTCACACCCAGGGCGCACTGCGGCGGGAGCCGCGGCGGAGAGGCGCCGTTCTCGAGCCGCTTCTTTTTGTGGGACCCGCTGCGGCCGCTGCCCCTTTCGACGAGGAAGAGGACAAGGAGGAGGAGGACGACGACGAGTGCTTGGTAGCGGCGGAAGAGGAGGCGCTGTTGGCCGGCAGTGGTGACGACCCCGTGTCCTGCGCCTTCACAATCTCGTGTTTGGCAAGGTTCTTGCGCTTTATCTTCATCTTGAGGCCCTTGTCCACCGTGGCCTGAAACAGACGTTGCAGTGTCCCACGTCAACCAGTGTTCACTCGGTGGCAACGCGAACTGCCACACTTCTGCTCGCTTGAGACAAGCGGCGCTGCCGCCGAACTTGCACCGAAAATGCGCAAGCTCAATGGTAACACTTCTTTACTTATGTATGGGGTGACCCCCCAAAACAAAAAAACTCGCCGTAAAATCCCATAAGGACGCCCACCCCGAAAGATCGCCCATTCCGTTTTTCTGGCTAAATATTCGTAACACGCAATGTCCGACGAGAATCGCATCAACCGCGCGATCTGCGGTACCGGTACACATGTGACGGGAGGGTTTGCAACCGGTTCCCTCATTTTTGTCCGCGATCGCCACACGCAATATCGGTTCCTGCAAGATGCGAGTACATAGCGAGTTCTTGCGTTTTTTGGTGGTGATCTGCAAGCGCGACATCAGTTTCTGCAGCACATAAGTTTGTAGCCAGTGTCCTCGTGTTTATCGCACCGTAAAGCATTTACCTGCTGCATCCGCAGTCTGCAGTGCCCTTCCCCGTGATGCAGGAGTTTGTAGCAAATCCCCACGTGTTTATCGCGTTATGAGATGCAAAGCTGCCGTGTCCACGATCTGTGGTATCAGTTCCCGTGTCACGCGGTTTGTGGTGGGTGCGTCTGCGTTTATCATTAATTTTTTTTATAAAGTTTTGCTGTCTTATCTGTAAAAATAGTCCAACTCATGTTTTTCACCATTTATCTCTCCATTTTGGCTGGGCACCCTCAAAAGGCCGACTGAAAAGAAAAAAAAACTGTTTCTTTTAAACAGTCTGGTCTGAACATGTGTGGCAAAAAATTAATTTTATGCGCAAAAAACTTTTTGAAGCAATATTGACGGCGCAAAATTTATTTTAACTTCTGCGTGCAAAGTCCATGATGTCGTGGAATGGTCATACACTGTTTCCACCTTAATGAGATGGTGATACACTTTCTCCACCTCAACGTGATGGCCAAGCCGATCCACCTCTCCTCCATGCGCCCAAAATGCTGCAAGAGAAAACAAATGGACTAGCGCATTTACACTGGAAGCGCATCCGCATTCGCGAAGCGGTTGCAGTTGCGGTTCGCAAGCGACCCCGTTCAGACACACCGAGAGGCGGTTGGCGGTTTCTCGGCGATCACGTGTGATTTTTTGAGACTTGCGTTTGGCAACCCTGTTTTACAGTACAAAATCCACTTCATTCCATGATCCAAAGCCAAAATTTTGCCATTTTGGCACATTGAAGATTTTTTCTCCGGCATGTTTGCACGCATCACGAGTTTAGGCAGCGAAAAAGAAGCATGGACCCGCCAAATTCGCCTGTGATTTCCTCGACTTTGCCCACAAGCAAAGCCCAGCTAGCGTGCCTCGCTGACTCAGAACAGGATGCCCCCCGACCTTTTCTTCGAAGTGGACCCTTCCCGCATGAATAGCTGACCTCGTTTTCGGGATAGAGGGCCGGTTTTCCCCCTTGTTCGCTCTTATCATTTTCAAAGTTGTGAGCAATGGGGTAGACCGTAGTGCAGGGGAATGTGTTCGGTGCTAGCCGGTTGTGTCTTTGTTGATGGCGGACACTCCTCTCGTCACTTGCACATCGATAGGTCTACTGTTTGTTTGACATTAAGCTCAAATAAACGCCGTATGAATTACCTCTGCATCCTTTGGTACGTACACTTTATTCCTTGAGTAGGTCCTTTATTTCTTCTGTTAGTCGTAAACGTTACAGGTCGAGCTAGGGCAGGTACCCTGCCCGCTCCGCGGCAGTGCGTTGGCTACGCAATCAGGCTCACGACGTTTCTATCGGCCTTCGTGGTGGTCATGCACGGTGTCGAAAGCTTTCAATAGTTCACGCGACTGTCTTAGTGGGAACAAAAGCAGACATTTCGGTCGATCAGAGGCGGGTTCCGATGTTCTACGGGCAAAGACTAACAAGGCAGCGAGCTTCGGGCTGTGGCACCCGGAATAATAAACAAACTCTTGCCCGAACCAAATCACCGGTGCGAAGCCCGTTAAAATTACGAGTCAATTCTTTTTGCGGCGGATTCAAGTGACGGACGTGAACATCACGTTTCTCCATTGATTTCTCTGCTGTAACGCCAGGACTACAGCGCCTTGGAAGCCTCACTAGCGACAGGTGCCATCTTGTTTCGAAAGTCACTGACGTCACGTCAGCATCGCATTGCGATTGGTTGCCGCTTTGCAGTTCGTGAAAGCGGTTGGGACAAAATTGGTCCCAAAGCGGTTGGCAAAAACGCGCTCCAACCGCTCGATCCTAGCCGCTTTGCGGTTGAGAACGCACAGATCCGCTTCGCGTTTGCGGATCCGCTTCCAGTGTGAACACGCCAGAAGGGAGGTACCTACCGACTAAATAGCACCTCGTGGCATCAACACTGCTCTAAAAAAATTTTTTTTTTTGCATAAAATTAGTTTTTTGACACGTGTGTCCTAAACAAAATGTATAAAAAAGATTTTTTTTTTTTAGTGATTATACGGTAAACTTTGTTCTTTATTTGCAAACATAAACTATGCATCGTCAAACACTCAGTTTCCATCCAAA
This sequence comes from Ixodes ricinus, assembly GCA_037355805.1. Classification (NCBI taxonomy): domain Eukaryota; kingdom Metazoa; phylum Arthropoda; class Arachnida; order Ixodida; family Ixodidae; genus Ixodes; species Ixodes ricinus. The sequence continues at coordinate 46,715 of JAZHYW010007218.1, read as the reverse complement.
TGTAGCACTTATGGTCTGAACCAGATGCCCAAGTTTAAGAACGAACCGTAATCTTACCCAAAGGTTATGGGCGATTTCGGAAAATCTTGCAGTTGACAAAGCCAACGAACACAAGGGGCTGAATGGTGCACTCTACAGAGAATGGGCCCCACTTACCCATTGATATTTTTAGAAAATCGCTTACAACTTTTCAACAAGATAACGGCTCATCCGAAACTCTGGAACCTGGTGCGGACTGCTAGTGCTACATTTGAGCAGAGACTGAGCGTTCGGCGATGCATACTTTATTTTTGCAACAAAAAAAAATGTATTGCAAATTTTGTGGGGGGGCAACACACATAGGTTTGTGTTACTCAGATGCGTCACGTCACACGACAAGCACAGATGGGGGCTGCGCTGAAGACGGGTAGGTTCGTGAGGGGCAGTGCCTCCTCCATTCAACGCAGCCCGATAAATGACCGAGAACCAGGGCCGCACCGAACCGCCGGAAGCGAGGGGGTAAAAGACTTGGGCTCTCACCTGGTGCTCGACGGGGGCGAAGAGGCGGCAGCCTGTGCTGGCGGGGGCGCGGCCTGGGCGGCTGTGGGGCCCCCTGCTGCGGCGGCTGCAGAGGCCATGGCAGGGTCGTTGCTCTTCTCTATGTCTGCGTCCAGGTCGATGATGAGGTCCCCGATGCCCAGCTCCCACTCGTTGTAGTCGTCCATCGAAGCCTGCGCCGCTCACGCCGGGCCCCTGCTGGCTGCTCGGCCGGCCATCCACCGCCGACGCACGGGAGCCCAGGGGAGGGTCTTTCATTGGGCGAGACACCGCCGGGAGGAACGCATCCCGCCTCTGCACAAACGCCCAGGGCCAATCAGGATGCATCGCGTGTCTCAATCTAGCTGGCCAGGCAGACAACTGATCGGGAGAAGCAGATCCCCCCAAGCAATGCCAGTCAACCGATCGGTGAAATGCGTCGCGCGTCTGCATCTGGCCTATCAACCAATTAACCCATCAGGACAAACAGACCCTGGCTCTACAATGCCAGTCAACCAATTATTGAATTAGGAAAGAGTGCATGAGACATCTGCATCTAGCCCGCCACCTGATCAACCTGCTGGGACAAACGATCCTGGCTCTGCAATGCCTGTCGACTGATCAGTCAATCAATAAGTATGAATGCATTGCATGTCTGCATCTAGCCGGTCAGCCAATCGACCAAACAGGACGGACAGATCCTGCCTCTGCAAAGCTAGTCAGCCAATCAGGGGAATGCATCACACATCCACACCTACCTGGCCAGCCAATAGGCCCATCAAGTCAAACTCATCCTGGCTTTGCATGCCGGTTAACCAATCAGCCAATATGGAAGGAACGCATCACACATCTGCATCGAGCTAGCCAGACGATCAACCCACCGAGGCAATTCACACCACCTCTGCAATGTCAGTCAACCAATCAGTCAAAAGGCGTGGGAACACCGTATGTCTGCTTCTAACTGGCCAGCCAATCGACCCATGAGGAAAAATGCGTCCTGCCTCTGTGTAAAGCCTAATCAACCAGGCGACAAATCGGGGAAGGCAGAGCACATTCAAATCTAGTCGGCCAGCCAATCAACCCACCAGACAATCAGGACCGATGCACCCACTTTTTGTGTGCACGTCAAATCAGCTAACCATGAGCTACAAATCAAATGGAACAAACTCATTCTAGCTATGCACTTGGCAAATTGGTTAGTTTGGCTAATTTATGAGTCATTCATTTACCAAATGGTAGATGAATGAGTGTCAATTAATACCAATCTGTCCATAGGAATGTATCACGCTTCTGTATGTATGCCAAGAAGGGCTTGAAAACAGGGTGAGGCAAGGAAGTAAAACACTGGGAATACCTCAACATTCCTTTTTTCAGGAATCTTTTTTTCAAACGAAATAAGATACTAACCAGTCAAAATAACTATCCATCTCATTGCTCAATATGTTTGTCAATGGGCTTCTATCAGTCATTCCTACCAAACAAGTAACTAAACGAAAACCGTAACCTACTTCTGTATGCACATCAATATATAGATCTATCGATTCACAATCAGTTGGTCTCACATTTGTCACTTTTGTAATTATCCCTTTACTGACTATCTGGTTTCTACAATCTGGTTTCACTTTAAGTTTGTTTGTTCCTTCTTTTTTTTACTGTGGACTGATAAGATGTGAATTGTGTCTTTAATCCCCCTCATGATTGCAAGGATGCCGTCGAGGTCAATAAAATTAAATTAAGTGAAATAATGTCAACCAATGTTGCCAATTAATCGAGCCATCAACTATTTATTGTCCTCGAGAACCCTGCGAATACAAGGGATTTACTAACTCAACCCTGAATTTGCAGGAAAACATTTTAAATAACTCGAAATACATTACAGGGTTCGTACAGGATTCAAAGAAAGATATTCAAGGATATTCAAGGAATTTCAAGGCCTTGTGGGAGTATTTTCAAGGACCTAACTTGATGCTGCACCTAGCAGATTTCAATAAAACACTGTTGTCAAAAAATTGCAAATGCTAAATTTATTGCACTAAGCAAAAAAAAAATTTATCTTGCAAATTTGTTTTCATTGCACAAAGCGGAAATAAAAATTGTTTCCAAAACCGCTTGTGGTAACGTCAGGGAGCTCCTGAAGCTTTTCCTGTTTGCTGGCTGATGCTAAGCAGCTCCTCGGCCTTGTTTTCGCAGTTTAGCCAGGTAATTTTGCACCGAGCTCTTGGCTGCGATCTTCATGATGCCGGCATGTTTCGCGCTCTTCATATGGCTCTTCAATGCTGACTCGCCCGTGGCGGTGACATCGAAGGTTTTTCCACGCGGCTTGCATCTTGCGCGATGCCAATTTGTTGTACCTGGCGCCACCCAGTCCTTATATTCATCACTGCAGAGCCGCGTACCTCGAAACCTGCTTTTGCCGGGCATTTGCCTATGACCGACGACAAAACATGAGGCCAATAGCGGAAACAGTGCGCAAAGCATTCCCGGATCAGAATGGATTCGAATTCGGATCTGCTCCAATGTGGCCAACCATCCAATGACCATCAGTTATATTTAAACAAATTTAAAAAAAACTTGAACAAAAAAAAAACACAATAAGCATAAGAAAAACTGCACAATGTATACCCGCATTTGCTATTATAAATAGCTATTCATGGATTTTCAAGGTCTAGCCAAAACATTCAGGGATTTCAAGGGACCTGCGAGCCAAATTTTCAAATTCAAGGGTTTTCAAGGCCCAGCGAAAAATCCAGGGTTTTCAAGGGCCTTGAAAGCCCAATTTTTAAATTCAAGGGTTTTAAAGGGTTTCAAGGACCTGCACGCACCCTGAGTCATTAGGACAGCATAATCTAACCTGCACAAACATAAAAACATCCACACAAAGGCTACAAGAGGGCCCCACGTAAGAGTCGGCTAAACAACATAGACTACAGGTTTTCCTAATGTCCCCAGATAAATTATTATGTGATAACAGAGAAAGGATCACATGTGGCTCTCGTAACAAAAACCTAATAAAAAAATAATAAAAAAAGCCTCAAATTTTAATTTTTAAATTTTTCGCCTTGAATTTCAAGTAAAAATTGTGGGCCAAAGCACAGAAAACAAGAGATGTTTGGAGTCAACCCCAGCAACGAAACGCTTCGGGTGCGAATCAATGAAAATCGCACAACTGATCCAACGTTCGACGCCTCCCCCCCCCCCCAGCTGCCTGCACAAAACAAGTCACATCCAAAAAAACATTGACACAGCAGAAAGGTGGTTAAAGGATCCAATGATTAATGGTCACTGTCCAACTCACTGCACCGCATCTGCCCACTCCCTTCTTTGCCTGCAGAACCGGTACGAAGGCAAGGCACCAGGAAGAAGAAAAGCACACTTGCGACGCAACTGCAGCATTGTTCGAGGGAGAGCCTCCTTGACATCAGAACGAGAGGCAATTGCCACCGAGTCGTTTCCGAGCAAAGCGTGCGAACAATGACGGCGACGCAACAAAAACGGCAAAAACAGAAAAACTGAGACGCACGTTTATCGGGTCCCAACGAACGGTGCCAGGTTTTTGGTAGTGGATTGAATAATATGGGTCCTTTTCATATAAACCCTAAATAAAAGAATGAAAAACAAAACAAAAAAACTTAGTCTCTAAAATTTTGTTGTTCTGGCCGTTTTTTTTTTCTTTCTTTTTTTTAAATGGTTACTATGGATACCATTTACCAGTACACCTGTTTTTTTTTTCCTCCTATCTTCAATAGGTCCTTTTTCTTTTGTTACTCGAGTGAACTGATTAATTGATGTGAGCCCACTGCAGATGGCTGCCATTTCTTGACATTAAACCAAACTATTAGTGCTTTTTCTTTTCTGTGGACATTTGGGGGTTTAGGCGGAAGACCGCTAAAGGGACACTGACACCCCTAAAACTTTTGTTTTATTTTTTGCCAGGCAATTCATTATGGTGCCACAAGATTCCCCAATCAATATTTTGCTACAGCCTCACATATATTTTTAATAAAATCAAAAAAGGCAACTGCTCAAAACCGAAACTGGACTGGAGAGGAAGAAGAAGTACAGAGGAGGAGAAATTTGGCAGAAGTCACATGGCTGTGCAACTTATTTTTTCTTCAATCAACATATTTTCGGCTTTTCAGAAGCCACAAAAAAATGGGTATCATATTTCTATTCTATTTTTAATATTGAGTGTGTGGCTCTGATGACCCACGACTTTGATTATGCTTGGTGGTTGTGTCTAAACCAAAGAAAACGGCACGTGACCACGGAGAAAAGAGTGAGTGCGATTCTTGCTGGCTAGTTCTCAATCGGTGGTTTTTGGGCGGAAAGAAAACGAATTTCGAGCCGCAAATGTTGTTCTGGGTGGTTGGGCTCTCCTATGTCATTTACAAATAAAAACCTTGGCAAGCATAAATCCCTTGTCAGTGTCCCTTTAAACCGGCGAGCGCGGAGTTACCGCCGCTCCGTCAGTTTAGAGATCCGTGCGCCTATGTCGTCTGCTCCTTTTTGTGTCTTAATCGTTTGTCTTTTACTTCTTCCCCAAGATGCTCCCCTTTTCCTATATTTTGGAAACCAAAACAAGAAAGGAGTCACAAAACGATAAATTCTAATAGCACACAAATGAAATAAACAATAGCCAGGAGAGTAAAGTGTCGCCGTAGCTTCGACCGAAATTCACGAATGGACGACGAGTTGATAAAGATGGCGGGGAGACCGTTCCTTTCGTAAATGGAAAGCGCAAGAAAGCTAGTAGAAAGAGGTACTCCGGCAATTTGGCTACCTCAACTAACTATATTTTCAGAATCACCAGTCTTTACTCTTTCCGGTATGCCCATTTAGTATCACGAAATTCAGAATAGTTATTGAGGAATCGGCAAGTGAAAATGATTCCAAAACCAACACTCAAATAAACCCGTGCTTTTCAGTGCTGGAAGGCAGGCTTGCAGGTCCGGCGGACAGTCTAAAAATTAACTATGAGGAGCGTGCTGCGCGGATGCTCCGCAGTGCTGGAGCAGGCTTCCAAAGCATTTATTTGACACCATGAAACTGCTTATAATCAGTTGGGAACAAAATCTACAGTCGAAAGAGTGAATCCCTGCCTTTCGCTTGTTATGCGTGGGTTCTTTTAGACTGTTGGATGACCAGGATGGAGATGGATTTTAAAGAGATACTTTAATGAAATTTGTATACCCGCTGTGTTCACAAATAGGCTGAATATGATCCACAATATCCGTAAATGACAATCGCACGTTTGTATTTTGAGCCTGATGGCTGTATTTTTCGTTATAAACGGCCCACTCTGGCAAACCCTCGGAGAGCAGCCAGCAGAGAGCACGTCACATTCGCCGCAATCGTGATGTACTTTGTCTCAGGGGCTTATGTCCGGACGCGGCGAGCTATCCCAGCCAATCCCGCTCTGTGGACGTAGCCCATGATACGCTTTCGCGCATCGCTGTGCCCCCTCTCCAAGGTCGCGTGACATTCACACGGCCTTCGATACGCCATGATGGCTCGAAGCATCCGCTGAAAGCAGCCAAAGCACACCAGTGATCACAAGTAACCCCAAAGCTGTCTTTGTGCAAATTTCTGAGTGACAGGTTAATCTTCTATTATCTTGTAAAGGGACACTAGCGACTTCTGGGACACACAAAAGAGTGTCTCAGAGAGAAGAGAGTTCCACCTTCAGCTCTTCCCTCGTCGTAGCCGGAGGTGAGGCAGTTACCGTCACTACCTGTCAAGGTTCCTAGACGGGCAATACAAACGAGGTGTCAGCGACATCCACCAGGTACTCTTTGTTAATTGCTTAATTTGTTTTAAAATTCCTTTTCATGTCTTTTTCAATAAGAGATTGGTGTGTCTGATGTGATAAGGCTCCACCGAACACGAATAGACCAAGAAATAAGCGCCGAAAGTTCGTTGTAGTCTCCCTTTAAAACTTAACATGTTTAATGTTACAACGGCGGCTGGCGGGTTCTGCGACAAGTAGCCAAAATGCTTAAGACAACAACAGATCTAGGGTGTCACAACAAAGGTGGTGCTAACTTGCGTTACATATAAAACCCAGCCCCTTTTTCCTCTCTTTTTTTTTTTTTTTTTACAGGTTTATGGGGTTGGAAGGACGGACTTGTCTTCCTGGATGTGTGTGACCTGGGGTTGTCGGTCCACTGCTGGTACCACATGGTACATTCGCTGTCCAGAAGGAGTCTTTATCTACGTCAGACAATAGGCACACATGCTCCACACTCCTTTGCACTTAGGGTGGTGCCTCTCATTCTCTCGGTGGCAGGTGTGCTTCTCTCAGGTGGTAGCGGTTTCTGCAGTATTTACCTCCACCATTTCCTTGTACGATGAATGATCGCAACTTTGGATCCAATGCTGTGATCACACCCAGTGTCCATTTGTTGTTCAGCCAGAACCAGAAGTGTTGTCCAGGTTTCAGTGGCTGCAGAGTGGATGTGTGCTGGTCTCCATACTTGTGCTGTTCCTTCTGACGAGCTTGAAGTCCTTGCCGGTGGGCTTTCAATGGCTAGTTTAGACTTCTGACGTACTGGAAACAGTGTGCAAACTATTCGGCCCATCAGCATTTCTGCTGGAGATGGCAGCGTGGACGTTGGCATTGAGCAGTAGGTGAGAGGGCCATGTCCATGTCCTGACCCGACTGTCCTGCCTTGCAGAGTGTGTCCATGATCATCTTGATTGCTCACTCTGCTTGCCCGTTAGACCGAGGGTAGTGGGGCGATAATATCCGGTGTATGATGGACCATGAGGCGTTGAAGTCTGCAAATTCCTCGCTATCAAAGGGAGGACCATTGTCAGAGATGATCTCGTTCGGGATACCAAAGCGTGTGGTAATCTTCTTAAGACTGCTGTGGGCCATCTTAAGACTGCTGATGACAGGTTGGCCAGCAGTTGAAGACAGCCTTTTTACTTCGACATACTTTGAGTAGTAGTCGACTACAAGCGTGATGCTCAATTCAGATGGAAGATGCTAATTCCCAGTTTCTGCCATTTAGGCTTAGGAATGGCCAGAACCGAAGGACTATCTAAAAAACGCGACGAGGTCATTGCTCATGTTTGCGATTTTAGTGAGGTAAGGCAAAGCGAAAGCCCCCTGCACCATTCGTTACTGACTACCGCACCCGATACTGCAGCTACAACAACGTATTAGTTCCAAAGCGAGCGGCGCTTACTCACCGGGGCATTGCCATGTTTCCCCGCATCCCTACTGAGCCAGTCATGTGATTTCAAAATGCCTCTCCTAGGTACTACGGCTAACTTTAGTCGCTGCTAGCGCTTCGAGCAAACGGGCCCAGGACTGTTAAGTGGTGGGAGATCCGCCAACTTCTGCAACCGCTCTGTTGAAATTAGGTTTACATCTGATCCAGTGTCCAGTTTGAACACAATGTTGTGTCTGTTGAAGTCCACCGTTTGGTTTCATGAAGACAAGTGCTGAACGGTCTGAACTGACAGCACATCCAAAGAGAGAGGTGCATTCTCCAGCAGCTTTCGCACGACGTGGGCATGACGCGACTGCCCTGGACGCTGCTGATGTGGCTGCTGACACAATGCAGCATGGTGGTTGGGCTTGCCACAGTCGTGACACTGTTGTCCAAATGCTAGACGCTGTCGTGGCTGGTGAAACTGGCCACACCTGGAGCACATTCTTTGTGAGTTGTGACGAGGCTGCGGTGGCTGGCGGTGAGTGGGCGCTCCTTCACAGGGTTCCCGCATGGCAACATACTGCAGTGAAGTTGGTGAACTGCGGCGATGTACCGCGAGCACCTCTGGACGCTGTGGCTGCATCTCTAGGGCATACGTTCTGAAAAGTCGCGCTGCCACACACAGGTCCGACTTTGCCGAGTGTAAGTTTCTTCCCGTGCAACAAGCCTTCTCTCAACGAGTTCTCTATTATTCCATGAACGAGGCGGTCAATGATCATTCGGTCGCGAGCTGCACCGAGCACTGATCTGCCTGCTCTGCTACGGCCCGTGCGAAGGCCTCGAATGTTTGGTCTTTCGACTGTTTTAAGTTATGAAAGACGTAGGATGCATATGTTGTGTTGCGGTACCTCTTGAAGTGCTCATTGAAACGTTAAAGAACGTCGGCGAATTTCTGTTGCGCCGCCAAAAATGTGAATGCGCGGTACTTTTGCACGAGTTCTGCGCCTCCAACGTGTAGCAGCAGAACAATCCGAGTGTTGTCGTCTTCCTTGTGGTTCTTTGTTGCACGTCCGTAGAACATGAAGCTTTTCTTCCAGTCGCTCCAGTACTCTGCAAGGTTGGCGGCTGCCGATAAGGCTTGAAGGGGTGGAAAAACAACGCCATCGCTTCTGTGGTAGATGCTGATGACTCGCTTACCCCACTTTTTTTTATTTTTTTGTTTATTCAATACTGCCAGTTGCCTTTTGGCAGCCAGAGCAGGAGTGGTAACATACAGTGTTTTTTATACATGTGACATCTCTTGAAATGAACAAAAGCACCAGAAAGAGAAATCAATAAAGCATAAACTGTAAAATACCGCGCATCCACCCGTTCTGCACTAAGCTCCCACCCCCAAATTTGAGACATCTGAAAAAATATGTACAGTACCTACATACGTAAAATTGATGACCTCACATGCGCCCATCCCCTATTTTTTCGCGATTATCTTCAAATGTTGAGTGCACGCTTGCTCGGTATTTTACGGTAGTACATATAGTTGATAGAATGAGTAAAAAAGAAAACTGCTGCACTCAGGAGTGAAGATAACTTTAGGACCAAACAAAGTTGTTGGAAGGAGACATAAACATAAGGTGCCACAATCACCGGTCAGATATGACAAAAATAGCGGGGTGTTGCTGTGAACTTCCTTCTAGAAGTGATAATGGAAAATATAAGTAAAATAAGCACACTTCACTCACAAGTAGGTACCAATAGAAGATACAAATACATCCTAGGATGTTGTACCGACCACGTCACGTCAAAGATCGTTCCATTCAATTATCATTCTCGAAAAAAAGAAAAAAAAGATATGTGTTTGTCTTGCATTGAGGCATCAGTATTGTTTTATTGTGTTTATTCCGAGTCGGTCGCGCTGTGTTGAACTGCATATGGTCGGGGAAATTCAGTCCTGTCTGGTTATTGACTATGTTAAAGAGGAGCTTTAGTTGATGAAGCTTGCAGCGGGATTTTAATGTAGGGAGCCCAGAATGGTTCAGAAATTCTGTCACCGAGACGTTTCTACCATAAGCGTGAGAAATGAATCGAAGCCTACCTCTGCACGCGTTTGATGCATTCGGTGTCTGTTTTTGTGTGGGGGTCCCAGACCACGTCACCATACTCTAGTAGCGGTCTTACAAGGGATGTGGAGGCTACCAACTTAGTTCTGCTAGTGCCATGTTTTGGCCGGCGTCTTAACCACCATAACCTTTTCGCAGCCGCAGAGACAATGCTATTAATGTGATTCTTCCAACTTAGATTAGAAGTTATAATTATTCCTAGGTACTTTTGACTGCATGACTATTAATCTCAGTATTATTAATTGTATATCTGAATTTATGACACCATGTTATGCGTGGGTTCCTTTAGAGTGTTGGATGACCAGGATGGAGGTGGATTTTAAAACATAACGTGTTGTTTATTGTTACGATGGTGGCTGGCGGGTTCTGCGACGAGTAGCCAGTAGGCCTAACACAACACCAGGTCTATGGTGTCACAACATAGGCGGTGCTAACTTTCGCTGCATATATAACACCGCTGAATTAACTTTTCACTGTTGCTTATAGAGACTTTCACTTTGGAAAACACGGTGAGGACCAAAATTGTAAATTCAATAACTTCACGAAAAGAAATATATTTTGGTCCAATATTTGGGTTACTATTTCAGTTTTGTTTGTGTGTTTAGCAAATCTTAGGCAAATCGGGGACAATGAAGAAAACACCAGAGCACCACTTCAAGCAGTTGCTTCTGCGGTAAGGTACAACAGTCACGAAGTTTACGACGTTCTTGACGAGATGCGTCGAATTACACAGTTTTGTCAAACAAGAGGCTAGATGAGCCACACTGCTGACGCAACTGTATACCCCTTGATATGTTCTGCAATAGATTTTGAGGAGGTTGTTAGCCCTATTATAGAAATTAGTAATGCTTCAACATACATAACTAAATTCCATGTCTTCAAGGTTGTTGTTCTTTTTTTTTCCTTTCAAATGCGATTTGGGGGGGGGGTTATTTTTTCTCAAATTTAGCCTTTTCGGTGTCCCTTTTCAGTGTCGGACAAATAGTCGGCAGTTATCGGGGCCCATGTTAGAGTAAATAGGACACGGGCACGATATTCCCCAACCCCGGGAAAATATGTGGCAGCACTAATTCAAGGTCTTTCGGTTTTCCCTGATCTTGATAAAAACCACCCCGGAGTTGATTTTTGGGGTTTATCGGTATTTACCAAAAAACTTAAACCCTATACTCCATCTTACTCAAAACCCTACAGTACAGCCAAAGCTACAAGAGAAAAAGTGTACCCCAACCTGTTCAAGAGGGAAAGGAGGAAAAGGTGAATCCTAGCCCTTCTCTCCTGTTCCTTCTTTCCCTCCTCTTGAACAGGTTGGCATACACTCTCTCCCTTGTAGCACTGGCTGCACTGCATGGTTTTAGTGAGACAGAGTATAGCTATGTATATGCCTAGTAAATTAGTTCCACAATGAATTGGAAGGAAAAAAAATAAGCGAAGAAAAATGGAAAGCGAAAAGTGTTGCGTGTCAGTCACTAAGATAGAGAAGACGCCAAATGCCAAATATAACCTTTGCCACCCATTTTTTCCTGGTCCAAATAAAATTTGGTGAACACCTATCTAGGCAAGGGGAGAACACAGCCAAATTGGTGAATGATAAACCTTAACACAGGAAAAATAAAATAAACCCTAATTTAGCATTTCCCCTTCCCCAAAAAACCACTGCTAAATGTATTACTTAAATAAACCAATATAGCCAAAGAGAAAAAAAAAAGACTATAGGGTGTTTGTTTTATCTTTTTATCCTGGGCAATATAAATGTAGGTCTTTTTGAGAATGTGCAGTCAGAAAGGTCAATCAATAATAGTTACACTCCTTGTGTTCTATACACTTCTTGCTTGCTGTTTTCTTTTTAAAGCAATTTTTTGCCCTTTTAATGCACTGCAGTTTCTTCACATGGAATCAATATTAATGAATGCATATTTTATCAATAAAAAGACATTTATCTCATCGAATACTGTAAGACATTGATATAGACATCTATTTATCTCACTCAGATTCGGTTCCAAATAAACTTTCACGGCATCAGCAATTCACTTTGTGGGTACCTTGGCATTGCATGCGGTTTCGGGGTATCAGAAATGTAAAACGCTCCCAGTTTGCTCCTCATCCAACAAACATGAAAGCAGCGGCAGCTGCCAATCACAGGTGGCAGGCAGGAAAACCGTGCATGTTACGCGCTGAAACATATGCCGTCAGCTTTGTGCGCCATTGCAAGCAAAAACAAAGAGCAAGCCCCAACAACAAAAAAATGAAACACATGCAGCGTGTGCAAAGGTCACTCACTGGGCCATTCTTGTGCAATCACAAACCACTCAAGTCACAAGGTGTCAAGTCCCCCCATAAATGCACAAACTCCTTGTGATCTTTTTTTTTTAATTATTTAGTTTTATTGAAAGGTTTTAGGTGGAACTCATGGCCCTGGGCCGGCCGAGGAGAATTTTGTTTTCAACATTTTTAAACATTGAGCAAACAAAACATTAAAAGAGCTGCCCACGTCCATTGATGACAGTGATTATGAGAGTTTGTTTGCTTGTTTTAGTAAAGGAGGGCAGTGCCTTCCTTCCTCTGCTACTTGAAAGGACACTGAAAACCCAAAAATACTTTTTTTCTTCAGGTGCCTCGGTAGGAATGTATGTTACAAAACTAACTTCCCCTCCCACCCCCAAAAAGAAAATTCTCAGTGCAATATTTATGACACAAAACTCAGTGTCAGCCTCCCAACGTGCTTCTATTTTGGATCGTGGTGCCGAAAGAGTAGTATTTTTCAGAATTGCTTCTCCCTGAAATAAACCTTACCACATAAATATTTTGTTCATTTGTTTACCTAAAAGTAAACGGAATTATTTTCTGGAGGGCTTACTTCTTGGAGTACAAGCGAGGTGCATTTTCTAGGCACCCATTTTCATCGGCGCAGCAGTCGGCATTCCCGTGAGACGCCACATTCGTCATCTGCAGATTGTTTTCGGAGACTCTTTTAACGTGTTTGCCCATTTCGTGATAGTCGACTATGCAAACAAAATGTGGCAGTGAAATTTAGTTTCCAGTTTAAGAAAAATATGGCAGACACAGTTGTCAATTTACAAACAGCTTACAAAAAAGCTGCTCCAAGCATGACACAAGTTTACGAACGATTTTCCCATTTTATGTCACCTCATTTAAAAAGAGAGCCCGGGAACCTGCCCTAAGTGTCCGGCCCCTGTGGCTAAGGCAGATGCTCATCATCTGCTGTGGCTCTGCTCCGGGACCAAGACCACCCGTGAGAAGATACTTAGCGAGGCCGGACTAAAGGGTCACCCACACGATAACTACACTCAATGGGTGAATGACAACAAGTATTACAAGTCGCTCTTGCAGTTCCTGCAAGAGCGACCGTGTGGCACATTTTACGTAAAAAAAGAAAGGGAAAACTACGATGCTCCAGTCAACTTCACAAGCCATCTTCGATCCACTTGATGGAGTTGACTATAGTCGGTGACACTTGCCAAGAACGAAGTGGAAGCTCCTCCCACCTCTTTCCACTTTAGTAGTGCGAACACTGGAAAGGGAGGTCACCTCCTCTCCACCGTTCGCTTCGCTGGAGTGGAAAGGGGGTGGGAGGAGCTCGACTCGTTTGACCTGTCACCGACTATAGAGTGTCGTAGAGTTCCTGTCGGCGAATTTAATCCAAGGATTCGCCCATGAAACAAGTAGCAGCAAAATTTGTGCCTCGCATGCTTACGCCCAAACAAAAAGCAATCGCTTGGCTGCGTACCATGCTTCGAAGGAGTAGCTGGAGAGGACCCCGATTTCCTTTCCACAGTAGTAACCGGACACAAGTCTTGGTGCAACGGCTATGACCCCGAAATGAAACAATTCAGCCAACGAAGAACTGCCACTTTCCCCACGGCCCAAGAGAGTGCGCAAGTGAAGTTTAACTTAGAAACAATTATCATCCGCTTCTTCGATCCGAGAGGGTTTGAGCAATCCGAATTTGTTCTTCCCGGGTCAAACAGTCAACCGAGGCTTTTATTCTGAAGTTTTGAGGCACTTGCATCGCGGTTTGCAGAACAGGCTTTTCAAGTTGCGGCAAACCGGAGACCGATTCGTGCACCGTGACAACGCACCTGCCCACACCACACTGAGTGTTCAGCAGCTTTTTTTACCAAAACAGCGTAACCCCTGTACCCCACCCTCCCATTTACCTAACCTTGCCAGGTGTATCTTTTTTTTCCTTTTCTTTTTTTCCGCCGACGAAAAAGTTTTTAAAGGGAAATGGGTTGCTGGTGTGGAAGAGGCAAAGCAAAAAAAAAAACAAAAAAAGCGGCACAAGCATTGAACAGCATTACAAAATCTATGAACTCAAAGGCTGTTTTGTGCATTGGAAGAAACTTGTCAGCAAGTGTATCGCACCGGGTGGAGAGTGCTTTGAAGATAATTGACATCTGAATGTGTAAAAATAAACGCACAATCTTGTAAAAGTAATCCCCGGTTTCATCTGTCTCATCATCCTCGTATGTGTGCGATTCAAGCACTTTGATATATTTTGGGAGTTTAGTGAATATCTACTCACTCACAGCAAGCCTTCGCGACATAAATATTTCGCCAAAAAAATGTTTTTCAGGAAACTTTACTTTGTGACATATACTGTAAACGACTTAATTTTCGCGGGCTCAAATTTTCGCGAATCGGGCCACAGCTGAAAATTTGAAATTATTCGCGTGTTCTAATTTTCGCGAATCAAGTGCAGCTTCCGGAACGTTCACATATTGCCCGAATTGTTCACAGGACGTATTTTTCACGTTTGTAGGCGATTTACGAATTCGCGAAAATTAGGTCCTTGTGAAAATTTAGTCGTTTACAGAATGTGCAGTTTAGACATTTAAAAAATATTTACAAGCAACTCGAAACACTATTCCACTTTGAGTCGACGCGCAGAAATAAAAGCATGTTTCAGAATTTCTCCTTAATCAGTCATGCCTGCACGTAAATATTGCACTTCATTATTTGAAGGCCGTTCGCCTCAAAGGGAAATAAAACAAAAGGTGCAATATTTACGTGCAGACACACATTTATTAAGGGACGTTTGTTTCGTGACATATGCAGTGATGCAATTGGCACGAGTAATTTTGGAGCACCTTTTGCAGCAGCTAGAAGTCCACTTAGTAGCAGCAAAGGAACTTTTGAAGCATCTGATAATGTGGTCTCAATCCCGTCAGACCTTGCCCGAAAAACGAGAATCTCGCAAATATCTTTTTTTTTAGTATTTGGAGTTACTGTCACGCAATAGTTCAAAAGAAGACACTTATTTTTTACTTGAACCAACGATTATAGCCAACAAGAAGTTTGTTGTCAGGGTGAAAAGAGAACAAATAAATTGTAACATTTACCAAATATTGCAGTGTATAACTCGCAGTTTTTTTTCACGAAATTTCTGTCAGCGAGTTTTACACGATGGATTTACCTTACACAATTTTCTCTTTGAGTGTGGGCCTTAAAGGGCCCATGAAACGAATTTTGGGTTGGGATAAATCATTTTAGACTGGGATTTTACTAATAGCACATCGTTCAGTAGGCCAAAAGAAAAAAGGTAGAAATTCAAAAACCTGGCTTTCAGTGCGAAAATATGAAAACACAGTGGACTATTTCGTACCTCCTCCCCTTCGTAAGTTCTCTGCCTTTTCACTGTGACACTTCCGCGGTCCCAAAGCGCGTCATCAGGTCCAAACGCACGTTACTCAAAACCGGACCTCACTTATTCCCTTCACCCCTAAGCTGACATTGTGGTGGAAGCTACGCGCTTGCCGGACCAATCAGCCGCCTCCCTTTCATCACGTGACCTCATTCTCTGCACGTGAATACGCGCGAAGGAGCGTGATCACGTGGCAAGCGTGGCTGGCCCAACGAGCACGTAGGTTCCAGAGCACTGTCAGCTTTGGGGTGACGCGCATAAGGAGCGTGATCACGTGGCAAGTGTGGCTGGCCCAACGAGCACGTAGGTTCCAGAGCACTGTCAGCTTTGGGGTGAACAGGTTGGGGAAAGCAACTTTTGTCTGAATTTTGAGCCACAGGCTACTCTTCTAGGGGGACAATGGCTCTGTCCGGGTACACAAACCAGATTCCGAGCAAGAGGGGCCTCCCTTTTTTCATCTTATTGAACTGTTTGGTCGAATGCGTGATTTATGAGTTGAGGAGGAAAGCTAAACAGGAAAAAGTTGGAAGAGCGTTTCATGACCCCTTTAACTGTGCAAATTTGCCACGGGGTATTTCTCGTTTGATTCGCTGACAAAAACGTTGAAACTGGCACCTGCTTCTCCATATACTATGATCACAATAGACATATGCAGGCTTGTCAATGCAGCTTTGCTGCACCTAACCGTACAAAGATATAAGTGTGACTTATATACCAACTTTTCAATGAAAATGTCTGTTTAGGCAGGGGGTGGGGCGGGGGCGACTCATACAAAGGTGAAACATCTAGAGTGAAAAATATGTTACACACCTTGATACAGAAAACAAGAATTTCTAAAATATTATTATTAACACTTGCACCCACTGTCACGCAATACTTCCAAAGAAAGCAGTTATTTTTAACTTAGGCCAACAATATTCGCGACTCCAATTCACTATAGGTGGCGCCACTCGTTTTCCAAAATGGCCGGTTTAGTGAGGGTCGGAGATGCGTGCCGCTGCTGAGCCTGTCCAGTTTGCTGGCTCCACTGAGCGACACAAATTATTTCTGGTAATACTAGGGAGCTAGGGTGTTATAAGCGCAGGTCACCTCTTTATCCTGAAAACAAAAACGGTATTTAGCGTAATATTTAGGCCAGGAGGTACGTTTTAATTCTGGAGCAAAACCGAAACTTACCTTTATTTTGGATTTAATTTCTCGGTATCGGTCTTAATTTCAGATTCTTTCATAACTAAAAATGTGTCTCACACCGTAATTATTTAGTTAAAGAACTTGTTCGCGGAAACGTTCGTCCCTTTAAAGACAGGGTCTTTCATACACCTTAGAGATAGCATATAATGCTGTAGTTGTTGAAATATTCAGTGCGGATATTTGTGCATTCTTGCTACATTTTCTGGGTCACATAATTGTCATATGAAACAATGAACTGCTGGCCTTTTAATGGCTTTTGGGGTATTTAGAAGATAAATTGCTTTAATATCTTTCCCAGAACCAGAATAACAGACTAAATCCAGTTTATACGATATGTTCACAAAACGTATGAATTAAGAAACGCTGTTCTCACTAGAAAAATTCAAAGACGGAATCCGAGACAGGCAGCTGAAGTTTGCGTGTCTTTAAAGCAACGCGTGACGCATGAGTTTATATTGCATCCAGTGTTAGACTGTTGGTCTATCTTGATAACGATGTCAGAGGTCTTCATGTGCCAAAAAGAAAACAAAATGACACCTTTCAGAAGAAACGGTAATGGTCAAGTGGCGTATTTCTGCGATCGTAGCGTTAATTGGGGGCATACATTGCCGCGATTTGTATTAATAATAATATAAATATTAATATTAAGATATTTTATTACTCCATTTTCAAGCTCTAAAATAATTAGTTGCTTATGATCTAATTTCAAACACGCGAACAAGTATGACATTCTAAAGTGTGCTAATTATCATCACTGGTGCCAATTGCAGCATTTTTAATTACCAAGTTATAAAATAAATAAAGTCTAAAATCAATGAGAACACCCTAGCTAATGTGAGAAATTCATGTAAAATTAGATTAATGAGATGCTATCAAAGTAGCGACTTTTGACAATCGGCAAAACTTCCAAAGTGGCCGCCAATATCCTTCCAGACCAAAGCCCCCCCCCCCCCCCCCGGCCAGGAAAAAAAGGATTTTTTTTTAATTATTACTCTTTTTTTTTTACATTCATTTCCTTTCGTATTTGTTCGCTGTCGTTTTGCCATCCTCAGCCTTTCCAGTTCGAAGGAACGCCTACCTGCCTGCGCGTCTGCTCACTGCAGCACGTTTCGTTGGTGTTGGAAAACGGTGAAACATTAGTGAGTTTTAGTATTGCATATACGAGCGAACGCAAGCGCTGTGTGTTTGCGTTAGCTTTGCATGTTACACGCTGCGCGAGCGCGGAACCCGAAATTGCGGTCTTGGATCGGAGCATGGCAACGATGCGCACGCGCAACGTGGAGCAAGCCACCCTAACGCAAACGCACAGCGCTTGCGTTTGCTTCTATGCGCAATACTCAAACTCTCTAACAAGGTACAATCCCATACCCAGCTGCAGCACCACGTTGGGACAGTGAAGAGTGTTGTTTGCATTCGGAAACGACATTTAGCGAGCCATGATCGCGAGCAGTTCCGCCGTGCCCGCTGAGCAGGAGAATCGGGGGACCCTCACTAGAGCGCTTCCCGTTTCCGCCGCGGGAGGGCGAGCGGCGAGCTGGAGACGCGAACAGTCAACAAGAAGGTCACAGCGAAGATACCAAACTTTGTGGTAAAAAAACAAGTCGTAACAATGAGTTTCTTTTTGCACTTGATGTTTGTGGCTTCGGTTATTAAGAAACAAATGCAATACTACAGGTAAAATGCTGACGAAAGAAGTAATGCCTGGCCCTCTCTCAAGACTACCTCTCCAGTGTCACTGACCACTGCAACACATTGGCTAGCTTCCTCGGTGATGTCGTGAATACACGAATTCGGCGCTTTCTGGCACCCAGCGTTTGCACGATTTTGGCAATTATAATTCTGACCCAGCAGAATCGAGTATTTGCCTTTATTGGACTCCTACTGGCTGGCAGCATTTCATAATAAAAATGTGATGCTGTGTGCGAACATATGTACGGCATAGTTTATCCTCAGACTTGGAAGGATCAAAGCCGTTTGCTCAGGATTTTCATATATTATCTCAAATCTTTTATGAAAAAAAAAAAAAAGATTTAGAGCAATATTTACATTTTTAGACGCAATTTAGAGGGGGTAGCACTGTTCTACGCCCCACTCATAGGAAAGGAGTGGACGTAACTCAAGCCCCCGACCAGGGCGTCCCTAGCGGCAAACAGATAATTTTCTATCGGTAGGTCCTTTTAGCCGCTGCACTGAGATCATATTTGCTCAAGCTTTGCGCCACAAAAAAAGCTTGCAGAATTCGTGAAAACCTTATATCCCAGTCGTAATAATGAAAGACACATAAGCCCACGTTATTGCGTCACAATTGCTTCCTGATGAGTAGGCAGACAGCCGCAAAGTCAGGCCTAAGTGGCAGCGAACAATCGGAGAGTCTGTATTACAGAGAATTTCCAACTGCACGATTGCGGTCATGTGGTTTATGGGCCGGCTTCGCCTATTTGATCTACAGGTGACAATGCGTTAATTGTCTGCTAGCGTCTTTGCCTTTCTGCCGCTGCTTCCCTCCCAACCATGTGATAACGCAGCGCATGTGCACTTGCGAACCATCTTTGATGGGGATGTCCTACCATCAAACTGCAAACGCTCCCCATGGTGTGAGCTGGACCCTATCTACAACCCAGGCTCTCTTCGAACAATAGGCGACAGAGGTGCAGTGAAATAGATGAGGACTAGTGAGATCGGGCACCGACGCCCATTATACACTGCTGGGAGCGGCGAGCGTGGAAAGGGCCCGAATGTAGGCGGCGGCGCTGTGGTAGCATGGTCCGGAGGATCCGAGTGTTTCAGGGCTTTCAGCAAGCAGGTTTAGCTTGGCGGTTTGGCAGCACGAACTGGTCTTTCCTAGATCTTTCCCCTGTTTTCTGTCACTTCTGCCCATTGAAGTGCGATGCCAAATCAACTATAACTATGACTACGACGATGGCGATGACAAAGCTAACGCTAGTAGCGCAGCAAATGCTTTGTGATGCGTGCACTACTACAACCCGTGCTTTAGTGGCACCTTCTCGTGCCGTCGACACAATGTGCGGCGGCCGTGAGCACTCGCCAAGCTCACTACCCATCCTCTAGTTCACTTTAACAGAGGCAATGCAGCTAGTGTGCTCCTTTCCCATAACTAAAGGGGCTTAGCTATGACTCGGCGACAACTTTTCTGGCAATGCAGCGGAGGGTACAGGCACCCGTTCCCTCTCCCATTTTGAGCGCTGAATAAAGCTGTGCGCAGGCTCCCCTCTTCTCCATTGCATTGCCAAGCAGTGTTGTCGCTAAGCACAGTTTCTCGGCTCTCACTGGTTGGAGAGATGATTGACATGTGAAATGCTCGTCGTAAAATTGTTTTTCCATGCCGTAATATTACTTTTATCAACAATACTTTTATGTTCGAGAAACAAATAATTTAGATAGAGTAAATATTGTTTTCAGATGGAAGAAAGTTCATCTCCATTAAAGAAAAGCTCAGCTGTGCCTCACTTTTCTTTAATGGAGATAACATATTTTTTAAAAATTAATTAAATGAAATTAAACTTGTTTTCTTTTTATTTCTTTGTACAAATCATGAGTTTATCCGCCCTGCTAGCAGGCTCAGTTCATAAAAACAATAGATCTTTTGCCAAATTACCCAAGCACCAAGGAGAATGCTGGGAACCTAGATACACGCGCTCACCTTATCTGCATCAAAGATTCCAAGTAAATAACCAAAATAAGACACTGACAAACACACGTGCAAAGCACCACTTGTTTTAGTAGGTTTCTACTTCAGAACAGTTAACACTGCAGATTCCAGCATGTGGAACAGGCACTTCTACAATCGCATGCCATTGATTAAAAGCAAGCATTACAATTTATCAGCTCAATAGACCAGCCTCACTAAGTGTCCCACACATGCGTGACACTGCCACAACTCGAATTCACGTGAGGCATGCGCCAGTGCACGGACGCAGCTTGTTGCCATCTCGAGCTCCGTCAGCGCAGACCCGCAGCAGGGTTGTCGTGCACGCAGAAAAACAAAAGTTCCCACGACGCATACTGGGAGCGGCGACATGAGGAAACTGGCCGGCGAGATCCGTCCATCGGCGGCATGTGCGACCAAAAGCGTCGCTGCAATTGGCCTTCACGATTGGCCAAGGAGCTCATTATGATGTCTTTCGTAGGACTTACTCTGCTTTCATCGACGGAAAGAAGGGAAATGTCAGGCGGTCAAGGTTGAGCCTGCTGCAGTTCAGCGTGCGATAAATATAGTTGGCGACAGGTTGACTCCTCCAGCTGGAGCTTTCCGACTTTGATAGCACTTCGTTGTACGCGCAGCCAAAACAATGCCGAACGCAACGAGGGTGCACTGTAGGCAGAGCATGCACTGGGTTCTTAACCTGCAACTAATTACACAGCTCTCACCGTGTTCTTTACACGCATCTATCCGAACTTCTCGTTCGCAACCGATGATCAGTGGCCAGCATCAAGGCCGTAATCTCTAGCTACTCTAATACGCTCAGAACGCCCGGTGACATTCGACAGCATCATTAGCGCTGAGCTTGTTGCGTCCATGGGGTTTTCCAAAGCGTACGACCTGAAAAAAAGAAAGAAAAAAAGAATAATGATGGCAGCAACGTTTATTTTCAAAATCCTAAACACAAGGTTTAAAACGATGGCCTCGTTTGCTTACATCAAGTCTGGGCACTGAGGGTGCGCAGAAACCAAAGTCCAAAGACATAACGAAGCTGCGCATGCGCAGTTCAGACAGCAGCGCCCTCGCAGTAACATTACGTCAGAGATTTGAGTTGGTGTCAACGTTACGAGAGAAGCTCAGTTACAAAACTGTCCGTGGACGTCACTTGCACGAGCAGTACCCCCGCCCCCCCCCTCCCCCCCTTCCCGAACGGCCTGTCTCCCGTCGTGTCGGTCGACGCACCACCATTTTAAGGACGGCTTCAAGGTTGACTGCGGCGTGCTCCACGGAGTACATGTATTGACCCACGTCTAGATTGTGTTTCAGTGCACTTTATACAAGATACACTTTTGAAATCTAGATCATTTTTCAAACGACAGGAGGTGGACTGAAGGGAGTGCAGCGGGTGGTACCTTCCTCCGCGGGAAATCAACAAAAGAACTACATCACGTTCACTAACGCTTTGAGCCCATTTTAGACGGCCCGCAATTATGTGTTCATTAACGTATAGCGATGCAACTGACTACTGAGTTGCGGCTATAAGTGGTGGAAGCTTGAAGTGAAAATATCAACAAAACAACTTACCTCGTTAAAAGAAATACGCAGAAACAACAACAAAAAAACCTGTTTTGGACAATCTACGACAGTATTAACATATGATGTCCTCACCGTGCTTGCCTAGTTGTATTTGCCGTCGAGAGATGTCCGAAGTGTAGAGGGCGCGCGAAACGCGGCAGCGCTAGAGGTTTTAGCCAGTGCTAGCGGCTCCGGTCGAACTTAGCACACAATTTTCCGAAACGTGTCACTATGCCGGCGGGTGTCTCCCTTCTGAACACTTCTTATAGTGGGATCATTCATTCATTAAAAATGTAATTGGAAAACAGCGGATTAAATCGTAATGATATTTGCTACAGAGATGTTGACAGGTCGATGCGCCCCACACTGTCGAGTCTCACGCTGCGCCATCTGTGACCAGCACATAGAACCTGGCCAGTACCGTCCGGACAAATACAGCAAACTGAACCAAAAATACACGGGGTTGGTGGGAGACACAGATGTGGTGGAATCTCTTGGCGAAGAATGAATGACTCGGTGCCGATAATTAATTTGATATCAATCAAGCGCTTAACGGTTTTCCTCCCTTACTCTATCATACAAAAAATTCCCAGTAACTTATTTAAATGACGAGACACTTGGTTAAGGCACTTTTGTATTGATTGATGTGTTCCAGAAAGTTCATATGCGAGTAGTTCACTTGCTTGAGTAAGTGAGTTGTGCAGTTAAGTGCCTATATATGGCTATTAGTATTCATTTTTTGTTTTACTATTTCTTAGTCTCGTCACCTTCAATTCGTTATGATTAGCAAAAACGTAACTGATTAGCGAACATATGTAAGGCGTAAAAACGCCTTACATATGTTCATTATGTCAAATTCAAATATTTTGGCTCTTCATTGCTAGGTTGACTTTAAATGAACTTTACAGATATTGGTCTGTACTTCGCTTTGTTATCAAAAATTTAAGAACCCGGTCGTTACGTTATGTTTATTACTGTTCATTATTAATTATTGTGCGCATAGGTATGCAATTATTCAATTGCATACCTATGCGCACATCGACTTTTGTATCAGATCAATGGTCATTAGTCGCTATTCAAATTGATTTAATCTTTATGCATAAGATTGGTTCGAACTGACTGATAATGACTATTATCCACCGTATTGTATACTTCGCTCTGTGTCGACAACGCCAGCTTCCAATTGCTTTTGGAACGCTCTACGAGCGCAATGGATACAGATGACTATTACTCACATTATTAACTACCGTGAGTCGTTTCAGCGCTCAAAACAAAAGGACAGAAAGACGAGAATCAGACACCTGATTCTCGTCTTTGTCTGATTCTCGTCTTTGCGTCCTTGTGTTTTGAGCGTTAAAATGTATTCCAAGTTCGAAAAACCAACTAGCCCAACAACTACTTCAAGAGGCTCATATTGACCCTTCGGACCTATCCTTGATATAATCAACGTCACTTAGCTATGAATATATATTTTCAACTATTTTTCTCACCATTGAGGCGTTGGTTGCTTAGAGGTAGAACTCATTTTAAGCGGATATGATTCGCTATTTGTATCTGTTCATAGTTAACTTGGCTTGAAATGGCTATAAATGACTCACTCGCTGTTATTAACAATTTACGCAATTTGTATGCTGACAGTTTTATGGTTTGGTTAATCTGGACCTGATTGCGTTTAAATTACTTAAAGTAGTTAATAATCATTACTGACAATTCGAACAATATCTGTTTTTATATGGGATTGGCTTAAAGTAACTACTTTTGTCATCTGGAATTTATTCGTTACAGTATTTGCCGGAAATGAATACAAGGGGTTTTTGGTGCCTATTAGTGTCAATTTAATGCCATTTCCATCTGTATGAGTAAAATTTGCTTCAAATGGCTACTGTCTGATATAAGTATATAATGTTAACAAAATTTGTTTAAATCGCTTCAGAGTCACGAATATTAACAATAATGTGCTATTTATGCCTTTAGGGATAGGAATGAATTCAAGTGGACCATAAAGACTATAGGGTGCTGTTCTGAGCAAGATCGGAATAAAATGGCTATATGTGAATATCAGTAACTGTTTCACAATTTATGAAATATGTGTGTTTATGGATATGATGACAGCATCTGGCTATTTTTTGCAACAGGCATCTTTTTTCAACCTGGTTGGCTTGAATTGGCTATTACTGGCTATAATAATCTACACTAGATTTGGTTAGCCTAAATTGCTAGAAATGACCATTGGTGCTAATTAGTCGCAATGTGCCGCTCTTTCCATGCGTATGAGTGAAAATGGCATTGAGCAGGTATTGTTGGCTATTGGCATCTACTCTTAACAAAATCGGCTTAAATTACTTCAGAATAAGGAATAGTGACCACTATTGACCAGAGTCACTGCATGTTCCCAGCGTACCGAAACCCCCGAGCTTCCTTTAAGAACCGAGTCGCGGCGCAACAGTCGTGCTTCAACCAAAGCCCAAGATGGCGCTGCCCTGTGCGGTCGAAACGAGGCGCGTACAGAGTAGCGCTCGTTCTCGTGACAGCTTCTCAATCCACATTCCTAGTTTGTGGCGACACTGGTTTGTTTTCAATCGAGTCTCTTTCCTTTATTTCGGGAGATGTGCGACTTGCTCCTCGCTGTCGTCCCGAATGACAAAAAAAAAAACATTTGAAATTCAAGCGGGTGGCAAACCTGTCGACCCGTTTTGATCAAACGTTTTATGGGATACGGGTATCCGTTTCAGGTGGTACCCGTTTGATGCGGGCGTCTGTTCGACTTGGCACGTGCCCACACATTTGAACGTGCCCTTTGAATAGTGAGGCAAATTATTCGTTAGCCCTAAATGGGTACCTTCAGGAAGTTTGGATATCTCAAACTTTTTAAAGCCATCCCGAACTGAATTAATCAATTTAAAACATATTGAAACCCGTAAATGAAATGTACTCGCACATTTTAATATTAGCTTTCTGAACAGCAACCCTACATTCAAAAACTACGTGATCGTCTTAATTATATATCAGTTCAATATAGTGGTTGTTCCTTCATGTAATTCATGCCAACCCCATAAGCACGCACCGAAAAGCACCTTTGCCACGACCGCGTATTTCGTTAAAAAACAAACAAAAAAACACCTTAATCGGCAAAACAACAACAATCAAATTGTGCGTTTTCAAGGGGCGTGCTATATTCGCAGGAACTGCGAAGCGCGCGGATGGTTCCAGATTCAAGTCAGACAATTATAGCTGTTAAGAAAATGAAAAACAAATTAATGTGTCTTTGCATCAGCTTCTAAAGCATTGGGATTGAATCTTACCTCACGGCCGCTATGTTAACTTGTCAGAGCTCTCCGCGATGAGAATATACACTTTATTAAAATTGTGAAATGAGGCATAGATTATGCGCAGCCACCATTAGTTGGTCTCATCACTTCGGGCGTGAGGTCCGTGATTGGTTCCGAGTTTGCGACGAGCACTGACGCAGCACTCGTGTGCAATGCGTTTCGATCCGAATACACTCCGAATGCTCACGAAGCGCTCGTGCGGAACGCGTGCTCACAGTGCATGACGTACTAATGGCGGCCGCTTTAAATCCATGCATTTTCTCGAAATATCAACAGGTTTATATTGTCTCGATGGGAATATAATATTGTAAGCACTAGGAGAAGAAAACAACGGACATATTCTAAATAATCGCCGAGTCAATGAGCGGAGTAACCGTATCAACCGTCGCTGGCGCTGTGACGCGGCGTCCTGGCATTCGGTCAAATCACAGAGTCACCGGTGGTTGTCGAGGTCACGCCGCTCGGCGGTAGGAGTGACGCTATTTTCACTCACACGTGTTTCACATTTAAACCGCAGTAACACTGCTCTTTTCACATTATGTAAAATACTGTTTCCAGACAGTGTGAAAAGACGGGGTCACCTGCTCATCGATCATACAAAAGAAAATCTGGAAACACGAGTCACGCAGTATCCGTTGTTGGAATGCCGCGCGCACAATTTTCTCCTGGACCTCGTTGGCATGCGGCATTCGAAGCACGCCTCTCGTGGTGACTGGCGTTCGAGTCTGTATCCAGACTCTCTTTTGAATGATGGAGAACCTCGGCTTAAGGGGGTTTCTTTATTGTGTGATGGCCCTTTCACGTTGGTCGTACAAAATTCTCTGCAGCCATGTTCCATGCATGTATGAGGCAAAGATGCTTCCAACATGGCTGGGCCGGGCGCAGGTTGTTCTGTCATTATGTCTGCACACCACGTCTTTTGTGCGCTGTATGAGCAAAGTGACTGCGGCTCATTGCTCTTCAGCGATCGCAATCACCCCTGCAGAAGTGACCGTGTCGGCCTTCAAAAGTTAAAAACCTTACATCTGCCACTGCGTTAGACGCTGCTTTTTCCTAAAAATGCGAGGCGAGGAGTTTGCGATCACAACCGCAATAGGTTTTAGCGTAATAATTGTAAGCGTTGCTTCCGTAAACACGTATAGTGGTATTCCTCACCCATTAGTCTTGCCAGATAGCCCATCTGCATCAGAGAAAAAAATTTATACGGTTAGCCTTCGATTCGAAGCAGTATTTTATTGAGTAAATGAGGGGTGGATATACACGGGGAACTCTTTCCATTCGGCGGAAACTTGAGCCGCCTAGCTAGTATTATTTGTTTTCAGTGTAATTGTGCTATGTGGGTGAGTGGATTGCTTGAAGTTATCCGCACAGTGCGTTTGGGCTCTCCGCTGCAGAGGGGAAATTTTGCCAGAGTGGTAACATTGCTAACTTGAGGTGATAAACTTGGTAGCGTTCACAGAAACACACGAGGGTACGTTTAACGGAGCGGTTGAAACGGGCAGGGGTCGTTACTCAATCAAAGATATCTGGCTTCTTTGATCGCGAGCGTTCGCTCCCTGTGATCAGAGCTGGGGTGCTTTAATACACTCGATCACTTGTCCCCCCACCCCCGGTGCTTTTAATATCAACAGTTAAGTAGCACCTAATATTCAAAACATCAAGTTTGAGCCTCTGTAGGCCATTGTGTGACGCAATGGAAAGGCCAGGCTTCTATACTCCGTTCCCCTCTAAGCTGAGACTGCGGTGGGAACTGCGTGCTCGCCGGACCAATCAGCAACCTCTCTCTTATCACGTGACCCGGCTCTCTGCCTGTTAGGGGCGGGAGAGGGATGACGTGGCGAAAGAGAGGCGTATGACTGGTCCAACGAGGACGTGATTTCCAGCGCAATCTCAACATAGGGTTGAACGGAGTATGAACAGGTGCATTCCATGGCCTCCGAGATCCGACGCTTGCGAAGGCTTCTCCGGCCGTCCCATTCGAGTTGCTCCCCAGCTGTACGAGCGTGATTGGGCTAACTCCGTCGCTCGCCGCGAGGTGGCGACGTCCTCCTAGTCCTCAAAGAGCGACGAGCCGTCGGCGTCGGATGCATCGCGTTTGGGTGATGTCAGTCGCGTCGTCGGGCTTCAATTTGCGTTCACCCGGGATCCGTGGTCTGTCTTGTTCTCGGAAACATCCCTGTCTGCCCAATGGGTAAGGGGGGGGGGTGGGGGTTCGTGGGGAGAGAAACAAAAGGTTCTGGTTCGACTGCAAAGCTGGTTTCCCTTTATCTGCCGAAACAGTTTCTACAAAACTAATTTTACGCTCGTTCACCGTTCTTACCGCAGTAGCTGTAATCAGCTCTTCCCCATTTTAAACGATGCCGGGTGTTTGTGTGTTCACGTGACACCATACGTCACGTGAATTCATGTCTTGTGACGTCACAATGTCACGTGCCGCCATCACAATGTCATGTGGCGCCATATAGTGGCACATGACCTCATACTATCGCGTAACTACGCGAGTGGTCGCGTGACATTATATATCTTGATAGTTTTATGGTTATGGATGAATGTGTCACCCTCCGAGCAGACATTGGCGTTTGTTCTTCCACGTGAGATGCAAGATACACAAGGAAATCAGCAATGCACTATCCCTTGCCTTGAATGATTCATTTTTGCAAGATCCATAAAGGTGTTTCAATGATCGCTAGTCTACGTGGTGTCAAAGTCGACTCCATCCAATTGTATTGTCCACGCATTGTTGTGTGGCAACCGTCTCACTGTTCACATGCGCCGGCGAACCGATGCAAGCAGAGGCAAGCCGAGGCAAGCCTAAAATAAAAATATGACTGTCTTCCAACTGCCCTGCCCATAATCAAAATTATATTTGATATATTTTTGAAGAAATGCTTTGTCAAAATAGATGACAAGTAATAAAGAGCATCCAGCACTCTTTATACGACGTGAATTGGCCACATAGTTATTTTATTATTATGAATATTTATGTATTGGATTTTGCCTTACAATCGAACAAGCTACTTGTCGAAACATTCCTTAAGACTATCATAACGCTCTTCAAGTCATTCATTGCTAAATTATAAGTTCATTTTTGTTTGTGAACTGCATGTTACTCGAGCTACCTAGGGTATATTCTGTAAGGAGTTAAATTGCCATCACTATTAACAACTCATAGCAATTTATCTGACGTAATTCTAATCCATCAAAGTTAATGTCTGTAACTTCTTAAAAAGAAAAAAGAGCCGTAAACGCAAACCGCTTTTCCGTCATAATTCGCTCATTATTTTTACCTGAGAATACATTTCTCATATTATGTTCTAGTAAGATTCATATATGAATGGTGAACCCAGACCTGAGTTATTTAAAGCCGGGGACACATTTTCGTTTTCTGCCTAAGGGGAAATAATTAATAAAATATATTTGGTTCTGAATTTATTAATAATTATACTCACAGAATCCAATCGCGGCTAGAGTGAACAAAAGCGTGAGAAAAGTCATCGCTGGAGGTCTCTTTGCAGAGTCTGGAACTACCGCTGAGCTAAAAACAAGCAAGGAAATGTATTCGATTGCCCTAAGTTATATTTTTATTATTTCTTTTTTTTTAATGTTTCCTCTCTTTGTATAATAATATGCTCTTTCGTTTTGAGTCACGCGCAAATCATGTATTCGATACGTGAAGCAATAAAACTTGCATGAAATGCGATTTCCGGTTAATTGTATGCATGCGTTATTTCTCAGTTTTTGATTATAAAAATGCTGCGAAAGTATGTACGAACCATTAGTAACCTTCATCAACAATAAGGCAGCCGAACTGCCTAAAACGAAACGGACTTTTATAGCTTTATTATGAGGATCTTCCATCAAAGCCTTTGTTTTTAAGCTTCGAATTCAACTTGTTTTACCGTGGGGTCGTGCGAAATCTGATTTTCTTTGTCAATCGGAACGTTGTGTGCGTCGTCCTCGTTTTCCTGTCCGTCTCTCTCCTTCTTCCGGTGTCTCAGATTTATTTATGTCAATAGGGGTATTAGGATTTTTTTGTGAAAAAAGAACACCGGGCGCCTTTATCGCTGCAAATTACCCATAATTACCCGCTTTTGCCCACATAGCTACCGCGCCTGCGCGGCCTTCCGGCCGTGTTGATAAACAGAGCCGCTCCGCGTGTCGGTCTATACCCGCGTGCTCCCCCCCCCCCCCCCCTACTCCCACACGTCAAATAGCTGCGTGTACCCGTTGATGACGTGAGACCTCAAGCGTAACGATAGGCCTAAAATAACGTCAGGCAAGCGCTTACCCGCGCCTCCTCCCGCTGCGCCGCCAGCAGTTCGGCTGGTCCCTTAGCAACAGTGAAGCCGTTGCTATGGAACCACATGACACGTCGCAGCCAATGGGAATCAAAGTGTCGTTTCGCTCAGCCAATGGGAATTTACGTGCTGTTTTTCGCTCCTGTAGACAACGCCGGCTTCGCTCCAGGGGACAGTTAATGGCATTAAAAATAATTGTGGTGTGTATGCTTGAGCAGCGGAAGGCAGCGAAAGTGGGCGTCTCAGCAACACCATCTAGAATTTAAGGCCTCTCCGTTCTTCCTATGACGTCGCGCTATGGGCCCGGCCACCAGGTGGTGTTGGGCCGCCCGACAGCTTCTCTATTTTTCAGTCGTTCGGCAATGGCGGCGGAGCCTATGGCGTAGTGCGTTTCGTCGAATTCACTTTTCAGTTTGAAGTGACTTCTTACCGCACTCGGGATGATCCGTACGTGACAGTGTGTGCTGTGATGTGTACTGTGATGTGAAAGAAACGTACAAGAAACCTTGGCCCCTGGATACTTTCACGGAAAAGAATTTGAGGGATAAGAAGAAAACGGTTTCGATTAGGCATCGTTGTGTTGGACTTGCAGACGGTAATTCTTCTTGACAATTACGCTACTCTTTATATTCCGTTTCACCTTATGTTGTACCGCAGCGAAGGCTAGAAGCGTGAGCTCATAGCGTTGGCTGCCGCCCTTGGTGCACGAGAGCTTGTGCCTCCGAGATGTGCCATAGAGCAAGAAGCTCGCTTGTAGCCTTTCCTGCGGTACAACACAAGGTGAAACAGAGTATAGTTCTTTGCAATTTTGTGTGTTACGGTATTTTTACGTGCCTTTCATGAATGACCAAACCTTAGCTGGTTCAGGTCTAGTCTTGGGATCCTGCTGAGCACGAGAGTTCATTAAAGCTGGGGTCACACCGGTTATACATCATACAAGGGGGGGGGGGATCGGTGGCCGTAGAGCCACTAAATGAGCTGCGCCTATTTAGTAACGCTAGGTGGCCGAGTCGGCTAGCGCACACTAGAGTGCCTTCATACACACACGCGCTTTTGCTTGAGTGGTGACATCGCAGCCATTTTTCCGCCCAATTGTTTTTTATGCATTTTGAAGTGCGCGCAGTCCGGTGTCACTCAGCTCGTGCGCGTAGCTTTGGCAAATGCACAAACGCCATTTTACCGCCCAGGTCACGCACCTAGTGCACCAAGAGCGTCACGCAATGCCACATTCAGGGCAACAATGAATGTCTTCACCCTGAGACAGACAGACATGTAGGCAACCTAGCGCACACCAGCTCGGAGCACGTGGAGCGAAAACTCGCGCTGCAGAGCCCAGGATCCTAGGTTGAATCTCTACCCCTGCTCGTTTTGGTCTGGATGAGCATCGTACCGATGTGCGGTCGTGTATCCCTAGTGCGTGATGCACGTTAAAGACCCCAGGCTAGCGGTTGTACTGCACTGAATAATTTCTTGTCTACAGCTTTGAGACTCGTTTCCAGTTGAGGCAGACTAAGTTCTAGGTTGTATAAACACACACACCCCAATTGTTTTATATCATCATACAAACGATAGTCTACATACCGATTCGAACGCGAGTCACCTCGAGACCCGTGCTGCAAATGCCGCACGGCAATGAGTTGAAGAAGCAAACTTGGCGCGCGGAATACGAACCACGGATATTGCGGTGACTCGTGATTGCTGGCTGTCTTTTGTATGATGTATAAGCAGCGTGACCACGGCTTAAAAAAAGTGAAAGCCATTTACAACTTCCTGTAACACCGAATTGGAGCGCAGCTCTTGAGGAGGAGGAGGGAAGGGTACTCAGGGGAGGGTATACCCTTCCTCCTCCTCCTCCTTCTCCCCTCATTCTTCAATGTCCTTTGGGGGTCACACGACCTGGGAGGTCACGTGACCTCGGGGGAGTCACGTGACCTCGGGGGGGGGGGTCACGTGGCCTGGGGGTCACGTGACCTCGGGGAGTCACGTGACCTGGGGGGTCACGTGGCCTGGGGGTCACGTGACCTAAGGGTCACATGACCTTGTGGTTACGCCGACGGCGACGCCGACGGCGACGACTCAAGCCGGAAACGGGCGCCGAAGAGCTGCGCTCTAAAAAGACGTCGACGATCCCCCGCGAAACACGCAACGATCTGGACGTTCTAAGCTCTGGGTATTTATTAAATACGTTCGACTTTTTGCGACTGGGTATTCAACGAATTTGACAAGTGCTTTGACTACGGCCGAACAGCGTCGGCTAACCGGCTAGAACTTGCGGGAGGGGTGCTCCTCGGCTGCGTGGAGTCTTGATGACTGGAAAAGCCGGGCACATCGGTTGACGTCACGCGATGTGGAGAAGAGGTGTTGGAGAGGCCTTAGTCAGTTTAGGTGGTGTTGGCCCGAGTGTCTCCACTGTAGGTGAAACATATACACAGTGCTGTGCGAGTGCTAGCCTGGGGTATCCAACGTGCGTCACACTTTAGTGATACAAGATCGCACGGCGGTACGATGCATTCTTATTCAGATGGAAACGGACGTTGCCATCTTAATTCCTGAGATTCTCACTAGGATTTCTTGGTTTTGCAGCAGGAGCATTCGCTCGAAGTGTTGTGATGAAGATGCCCGTTACCAGGATCGGCCATCGACTCGCCCAGGAATACAAAATTGTAATAACTAAGATGTGCAAATACTATGTCGGTATTTGCATGCGTTACGACATCTTTATTTGTTTTTCTCCCATTGAAAGGTGTTTAATCAGAGAAATAAAGAGAAACAACAACTAACAGCAGTAACATGAAAAGGGCAGAAATAACTAGGAAAGGAACACAAAAACTTCGGGCTTGCATCCAGATATGATACCACAGAAAATGCCGCAGATGGCATTTCACATCAAATTTGACGCATTGAATCTTGCGAAGATGGCACTGATATGCTCCCTCCACCCCTAAGCTGACACCGCGTTGGGAGTGCGTAGATCGTTCGACCAGTCGTACGCCTATGTTTCGCCACGTGATCACATACCCACGTGCAGAGAACGGAATCACGTGATGAGAGAGATGCGGTTGATTGCTCTGGGGTCAACGGAGTATAGAAGCAACAATTGCCATCCAACATCTGCATCCCTCTATACGTTCAAATACAATTTAAGACTCTTTCATCTTGAAGACTAGGTTTTTCTTTTTCAAAAACGGTACAAAAATAGAGAATGTGCATAATCATTATCATGGTTTTTAATGTCAATAAAATATTGCGTGTGGCACGGTCCTCGAGAGAAATTTCATCTATAATCGAAACCTTAGATGGAAATGAGAGTATCACCAATGCTTTTGGTTCCTCAAACAGCTTGGGGCGTCGCACTGCGGAAGCATGGGCCCCTGCGCATGCGCATTACGACATCCCAAGATGGTTCTGTGAGCCATAGTGCTGGTGCCCCGTATGATAGAACTCTCTATTAATTTTCCCGCGTGCACGAGCCATCAGTCTTGGTCATTTAATGCTCGAGTGTCTGTACTCCCAGGTAGGCGGAATACCTCGAATCCGGAAGCATTTGCCAGATTGACAATAATCGAAATCCAAACAAAACTAGTTTTCAGGGCTCTTTCCGTTGCTTACCGCCGTCCACTGAACCTCCGCACCCTTCTTGTCAAAAGTAGCCTAAAGGCGAAAACCAACACAGACCCGGCTGGCATCATACCTGACACCACTCCCTGTAATGCTCCCAAATGCCTGACTTGCAAGCACCTTGGTTCCCCGCAACATCGTAAATTCAAAATTCCCGACAACCAGACCTGCAAGTCAGCCAATGTCATCTACGCCGTTTCCTGCACGAGCTGCCCTGATATTTTGCACATCGGATTGACAGACCGACGGCTGCACGAACGATTCCGTGAACACTGCCGCCTCGTCACCCGGAAATTGTTGGGAGACCTTCCTTCGGTGCAATGCACACATGTAGTTGACCATTTCTCGACTTCCGGCCATACTGGGACTTAACATGCGCATCTGTGTCATCAAATCAGTGCTTCCTCCTCCTCTTACGTGCGAAAGAAGGGAGAAAAACCGTCTTATCTTCACACCTCAAAACAGAATTCCCCCTTGGTCTCAACACCAAAACTTTCTTTCGCGTACTAAATTTCTGTATTAGTATAAATGTTTTTTTTCTTAACGTCTAAAAACAAAAACCTTTTTTCTTGGTTGCGCAGTTGAAGCGACGGGCGCGCTTGGCACAGCCGTTTGGTCGGCACTTGCGGTGCGCGAGTGCATGATCGCTCGGGACTTTGACGGCGAAGCCGCGGATGGTCGCCCTTCAGCAGGGCTGCCGTTTCCATATGACGTAGCTGGATTTCGTGGAGTATCCTTTCTGCCCTCGCTTTTCTGCTTCCTTTAGGGAGCTTTACCGTTTGCTTTCGTGCATCCTTCCTCTCTCAGTATATTTTTTAATTACGCTCAGTTCGCCATTCCGGCTTCTTTAACCTGTATCATGTTGTCATATAGTGGGAATACGGTACTTCCAGTCCCAAAGCGTTCTTCATCTGGAGGTTGTTGCCGTGGGGTTTGGAGCGAGGTGGAGGGGAAGGTGAAGAAAGAGGAGAGGGGGTGGTTGGTGGCGAGGGTTTACCAAATGTTTCAAAATGCTTGTTTCTTTTTTTCGGGGGAAGGGGGGGGGGGGAGGGATCTGGGCGATTAGCTCTCGTGTTCATGCCGGTTTGCGAACGGCCTGCGTGCGTGGGCGATTTCGGCACTCGGCGGCTTCGGGGACTCTGGAGGCCAACAAATAAATACTGAAAACGAATAGCAATAAATTGTCCCTTCTGCTGTTAGCAAAACTGTATTTTAGAGCGCAGCTCTTAGGCGCCTGTTTCCAATCCTGAGCGGCGTCGCCGACGGCGGTAACCGCGGGGCGGTGCATTTGGGGAAATGTCCCGTAAGTCACCGCGGAGCCCCCGAGGTCACGTGACCCCCCTCGAGGTCACGGGACCCCCCCCCCCCCCGCCCGCGGAGGATACTGAAGAATGAGGGGAGAAGGAGGACGAGGGGGAGGAGGAGGATGGGCATACCCTCCCCTCGGTACCCTTCCTCCTCCTCCTCAAGAGCTGCGCTCTGATTCGGCGTGCGTTACAGGGAGTTCTAAACGGCTTTCACTTTTGTAGCGTTAGCTATACTGGCCGAGGTTGAGCAGTTTCGCGTGGCTCTCGAATGAGTGCAGCCTGTGCTCCGTGACGTCACAGGCGCACAGCTGGCGGGGCGTCGCCGCCGTCGCCGCCGTCGCCGCAGGCCCTTGCGCGGGCTCCGCTGCCACCGCGCGCCCGCCTCGGTAATCTGCGCAAGCGCGAGGAGCAGTGACGTCACACGGCGCACAGCTGGCGTGCCGGAGCTCGCCGCCGCTGCGGGCTTTACCGCCACCCCACGCGCCTCGCCGGTCTTCGCATTCCAGAGGAGTCACGTCATAGCCGCGGCAGACGCACTGGCGCCGCCGCGTGTCCAGCCGTGTGCCTTCGTTGCGCAGTAGCCAAGTCTGACGCAGCACCGGAGCCGCTTGATAGCGCCTCTCATTTTGTGCGCATAAGCTCACGCTACGTATATCCTGCGCATAGCCGAACTAAGCCACCGTAATTTTTGTTTCTGAGTCTTTTTAAGACAAACGGCGCCGAGGTTAACACGCGTCACCCGACACCTGGGGGGGGGGGGGGCTTCTCGAACCGATGCGAACCGCACGTCTGCCCGTCGTAACCGCTGTGGTCGTGGTTGTGGCGGCCGGGGACCCTCGAGGACCCTTCTGGGTGTCGTGTTCTCGCGGAAGACGCCTCAAGACAAGTTCGAGATCCCGTGGCACTTCCGCGCCCCGGGTTTTGCTTTGCATTTTTTTTAACTGCGTCAGATGACAGGCGAAGAAGAAGTTGTACTAACGGTTTCGCCTTCCCCTCCTTCTCGGCCAACGTACCTACTTCTATTTTTGTGACGTGTCCGACCCCTGCCTGTTTCTTGCCGTCTTTTCGCGTCTATTACTTGAAGAAGGGCGTCCGCCCGAAACGTCGTTTATACCTCCTTGTCCGCGTATTTTTTCGAGAAGCACAACCTATATATTACTTCCGATTGTAGTATTATTTACGACCATAACTGTGTTATGTTCGTCCATACTAATACGGACCGTGTCTTACGGTCTGTAGACCATAAGGCACGGCCGTCAAAAAACCATACGATACCTCTGGTCGTCCACAGATCATAAGACACTTATCTTTCATAGACCGTAACGCTCACCTGATCGTCTGCACACCGTAAGACACATTTGCTTGTCCCTAGACCCTAAGACACTATAGTCGTTCATTGACTCTTAGACATTTATGATCCTCCATAGCGAGAATGTTCTGTTTGTGTTCTTCCGGTGGGAAGAACACAAACAGAACATTCTGTTTGTGTTCACAGAACGTTCTGTTTGTGTTCGCACAAACAGAACATTCTGTTTGTGCGAACTATCATAGTCTCATGTAGGGATTGATAGTGTTTTGAAATAAATAAATAAATAAACCCCGAGTAATGCTGCATGGGCAACAGACATATATTTCTCTCGTTTCTTCTTCGCAGTACGAGCTCGGCACGAGCCTGGAGCGCAACTTCATCGATCCACTGGAACGCGAGCTGCGCCGCGTCCGCCGACACGAGTGCGTCGACGCGTTTCTGCTGCACTCCAAGCAGTGGCGGATCCTCGCTCGGCAGCTGGACGACGAACGAGGCTTGAATGACGTCGCCACCCATGTGACTGCATATTGATCAACAAATAGGAGCTCTGTCTGGAAGGTGTCTGCGACTGGTGTGTTTAGCCTCCTATTCCGCCCGTGCATCGAAATTGTGGTCTCGAAGTGGCTACAAATGACGTCACCAAAACCGGAATGTTACGCTGTCAGATGTCGCGATCCTGGCGGTTGGGTGTAGAAATTCTGGAAACAAAAGCAGGAGAGAATGCGAGTGTCGCTGTCGTCGAAGCATCCAACGCTTGGCTGCCGAAGTTTGCAAGGACTGTCTAGCTGGAGAGCAACCTGCTGCAGAACAGGCTTCTGCCACATCCGCCACAGCTTTTCTACCCTCGTCCCACAAGAGCGATAAAAACTGATATATGTCCGGCGACACCACAAAGTTCCACGTCTCTGATGCAGTACCACTGTAACGAGAAACACCCCGACAAATGCCAACAATTACCGACAAATAATTGACGACGGACAAGTTTTTGTTTGTCACTAGACTTGAAGTGCCACAAGCAGTCCCACAAAAGGTTTGGTGTCGATTATCAGGACTGTTTGCAGAAGTAGCCCATGGCAAATGAAGACTAGCGGAAACTTTAGTCAAGAAATAAAGTAATCGTATCCACTTTCATTGTGTTTGTCGGCGCGTTTTGCATCCACAGAGAATAACACGAAAACCGCGTCGCCAGACTCTGTTTGTCTGTGTATTTTGAAGTGTTTTGTTGACATCACCAGTCCCACTAGGAAACAAGTTTTTTTGTCCCCGTGTTCAGCGTCTTGTCCGCCAGGCGGGACGGCGGACTACGACAAACAGGCTGTTTGTCGATGTCGTTTGTCGCTCGTTGTCGTCTGTCGCTGTCGTTTGGGGCTGTTTGTCGCTGTAGTGGTACGCGGCTCTCGTGACTTCCCAACTAGATCGTTTGGATTCCCGGGTATGACGTACACACGTAGGGAAAAGTAGGGATTTTTCATTGTCGCGAGTAGAGAGTCGACTCCTGGAACTCTCGCGGCCGGCGTAATTTGAAAATTTAATAGCGCCATAGAAATTTTCATGTTTATAAAATATTTGGCTATCAGTTCAGCAAGGGATACTGATGCGGTCTGCCGAATTCCACCCAAATCGAAGGCTACAAAAATATTGGTGGCGGAATTCCTTAACTAAAGATCCAGAAGGACATTACATGAAGGGGGAGGGGGAGGGGGTAGAAAACAAAAAGGAAAAATGTACCAAGCACTTATTAGGCAGAATTACCAATATTAAAAAGACTGGACGAAGGAACGCCAGAAATCAATACAACATTGAAGAACAGCTATGAACAATATAATTACAAACATTGTGAGCATTAATAAGTTAACAAGATATCACAATTACAACAGTAACTAGACGCTTATGAAAACAAATGATGTTAATAATAAAATATAAAGTAGCGCGTGTTGAACGTTCTGAATTGGTACATTTTGCCGATGATATCAGGTTGAAAATACTTTTGTTCCGAGAAGACGGCAATATATTACATTGTGATGTAATATATTGTAATATATTGTAATATAATGTAATATATTGCCGTGTTACGTAGGCATTTGTGGTGCAAACATAATCGATTACTGCTAAACTCTACAAAAGCCAAAGTGCTTTCGTTGTGAAATGTTCAAGTTCAAGTTTATTTCCCTCAAAGACGTTCGAAAAGGTGAAGGGGGGGGGGGGGTGAGGGGTGAGGAGAACAAATCAAAATGAAAAAGAATATGAAAACATTGCACAAAATATAACTAAGATTAAATTAAAACGTAAAACTTACTATACATAATTATGGGCAGTCAGTATTTGAACAAGAAATATCGTAATATAAGCATTAACTAGAAATCTTGTAAACACATGGGGTTTTAAACAATATACGCATCATATCGAAACCAATTATTTTTGCGGAACATGATATCGTTAGTTTCAGATCTATATCGATAGGAAGGCAGTTCTAAAATTCAATAGACAAAGCAAGAGTGCAGTATTTGAATCTATTAGTGCGACCGAATAGAGATTAAATTTTTAAAAAGTGATCGTGACGCAAAGGAATGCATGAGGCAGGCCTACAGTAGGTCAGCATGAATGATGACTTGTTGCAATAATACTTGTGAAAACAAGTAAGACGAGAAAGTGTGTGGTGAGAATGAGTGGAAGCTAGGTTATAAATATCCTCGAGTTCTTATATGCTGGTTTTTGTGGAATACTTTCCATGCATGAAACGAGCGGCTTTGTTTTGTATGGATCTAATTATGAGGCATTGCTGATGAGGAAACCATCTTTGTGCTGGCATATTCTAGTCTAGACGGAACAAGGGCTTTATATGCAGTAAGTTTTATGTCTTGTTTTGCCAATTACAAATGCCTTCTAACAAACTCCAGTGTTCTCGTTGCTTTGTCAATTATATTATCGATGTGAGCGTTTCAAGTCAGATTTTTGATGAACGTGATACCTAGGTATTTATATAAGTGAACAGATGAAACATAAATGGGGATAATAGAGCAGAAACGAACGTTGAGTTCAGAACAATCGAAAGAAATTAGCTTGTGCTTAGCAAACTTAATGTTTATTTGCAATTTTAAGCACCAGTCTCTCAAAATGTCAATGTCTCGTTGAAGAATTTCTGAGTCGCTAGCGTGGGAAATTCGGTAGTATAGAACTGAATCATCGGCAGAATGGCCTCAGAGATGAAGATATTAGTGAAGGTAGATAATGTTTGTAGATGAGAAAGCAAAATTGCTCCCAAAACACTCATCTGGGGGCTCCGGATTTCATTGCAATGGTGCTTGGTAAGATGTCATTAGTATGAACAGACTGCTTGCAATTAGTAAGAAATTATGAAATCCTACTAGTAACATGGCTCTATTGATTATAGTCGGTTGCAAGCCAAGAAAAAACCGGAAATGCCTCTCAGAGGAAAATGTATTCCTACGCCGAGAAACGCCAGCCAATCGTTTTCATGACGTCACGATTCCGTAAACCAATCGCGATCCTTTCGATAAAAAAAGCTCAACATGGCTGCTGGCCTTAGCAACGCGACGCTAGTTTCTCGTGACAATTATTCTGCTTCTTTGCACCGTGTTTTACGTGCCCGAGGTTACGCCACGAAATCTTGATGGTATCGGCTTGCGTTTGCAGCAGTTTTTGCGCGACAACGTGAGAATCCAGCGACGCTATCGCCAACGAAAATTTCGAAGCGGGCGTGAGGCTTAGCACTGCTGAGAGGTGAGAAGCTCGACCTCGCTTGTGCTTCTTGAAGAACCGCTTTTGGTGTCGCCGGTAAGGCTGCACCAGGCTGTTTCATCCAAGAAGAATCAGGGGAATCGCTTTCCAATGTCACCTCAGTGGGATCCATGACGGAAGGCAAAGAGAGCGGGGCGCGGTGGTGGTGTCGATGATAACATTGCAGTTCCAGTCGGACTCCCATATATGATAAAAAGTTCAAATAGTGGATGGGTCAAAATTAGCAATATCAGGCACCTGAACGTAACATTGCAGTTCCAGTCGGACTCCCATATATGATAAAAAGGTCAAATAGTGGATGGGTCAAAATTAGCAATATCAGGCACCTGAACGT
Organism: Ixodes ricinus; assembly: GCA_037355805.1. Classification (NCBI taxonomy): domain Eukaryota; kingdom Metazoa; phylum Arthropoda; class Arachnida; order Ixodida; family Ixodidae; genus Ixodes; species Ixodes ricinus. The sequence goes on along the minus strand of JAZHYW010007218.1, from coordinate 6,879 downwards.
AACATTGCAGTTCCAGTCGGACTCCCATATATGATAAAAAGTTCAAATAGTGGATGGGTCAAAATTAGCAATATCAGGCACCTGAACGTAACATTGCAGTTCCAGTCGGACTCCCATATATGATAAAAAGGTCAAATAGTGGATGGGTCAAAATTAGCAATATCAGGCACCTGAACGTAACATTGCAGTTCCAGTCGGACTCCCATATATGATAAAAAGTTCAAATAGTGGATGGGTCAAAATTAGCAATATCAGGCACCTGAACGTAACATTGCAGTTCCAGTCGGACTCCCATATATGATAAAAAGTTCAAATAGTGGATGGGTCAAAATTAGCAATATCAGGCACCTGAACGTAACATTGCAGTTCCAGTCGGACTCCCATATATGATAAAAAGGTCAAATAGTGGATGGGTCAAAATTAGCAATATCAGGCACCTGAACGTAACATTGCAGTTCCAGTCGGACTCCCATATATGATAAAAAGTTCAAATAGTGGATGGGTCAAAATTAGCAATATCAGGCACCTGAACGTAACATTGCAGTTCCAGTCGGACTCCCATATATGATAAAAAGGTCAAATAGTGGATGGGTCAAAATTAGCAATATCAGGCACCTGAACGTAACATTGCAGTTCCAGTCGGACTCCCATATATGATAAAAAGTTCAAATAGTGGATGGGTCAAAATTAGCAATATCAGGCACCTGAACGTAACATTGCAGTTCCAGTCGGACTCCCATATATGATAGAAAGGTCAAATAGTGGATGGGTCAAAATTAGCAATATCAGGCACCTGAACGTAACATTGCAGTTCCAGTCGGACTCCCATATATGATAAAAAGGTCAAATAGTGGATGGGTCAAAATTAGCAATATCAGGCACCTGAACGTAACATTGCAGTTCCAGTCGGACTCCCATATATGATAAAAAGGTCAAATAGTGGATGGGTCAAAATTAGCAATATCAGGCACCTGAACGTAACATTGCAGTTCCAGTCGGACTCCCATATATGATAAAAAGTTCAAATAGTGGATGGGTCAAAATTAGCAATATCAGGCACCTGAACGTAACATTGCAGTTCCAGTCGGACTCCCATATATGATAAAAAGGTCAAATAGTGGATGGGTCAAAATTAGCAATATCAGGCACCTGAACGTAACATTGCAGTTCCAGTCGGACTCCCATATATGATAAAAAGGTCAAATAGTGGATGGGTCAAAATTAGCAATATCAGGCACCTGAACGTAACATTGCAGTTCCAGTCGGACTCCCATATATGATAAAAAGGTTCAAATAGTGGATGGGTCAAAATTAGCAATATCAGGCACCTGAACGTAACATTGCAGTTCCAGTCGGACTCCCATATATGATAAAAAGGTCAAATAGTGGATGGGTCAAAATTAGCAATATCAGGCACCTGAACGTAACATTGCAGTTCCAGTCGGACTCCCATATATGATAAAAAGGTCAAATAGTGGATGGGTCAAAATTAGCAATATCAGGCACCTGAACGTAACATTGCAGTTCCAGTCGGACTCCCATATATGATAAAAAGTTCAAATAGTGGATGGGTCAAAATTAGCAATATCAGGCACCTGAACGTAACATTGCAGTTCCAGTCGGACTCCCATATATGATAAAAAGGTCAAATAGTGGATGGGTCAAAATTAGCAATATCAGGCACCTGAACGTAACATTGCAGTTCCAGTCGGACTCCCATATATGATAAAAAGGTCAAATAGTGGATGGGTCAAAATTAGCAATATCAGGCACCTGAACGTAACATTGCAGTTCCAGTCGGACTCCCATATATGATAAAAAGTTCAAATAGTGGATGGGTCAAAATTAGCAATATCAGGCACCTGAACGTAACATTGCAGTTCCAGTCGGACTCCCATATATGATAAAAAGTTCAAATAGTGGATGGGTCAAAATTAGCAATATCAGGCACCTGAACGTAACATTGCAGTTCCAGTCGGACTCCCATATATGATAAAAAGTTCAAATAGTGGATGGGTCAAAATTAGCAATATCAGGCACCTGAACGTAACATTGCAGTTCCAGTCGGACTCCCATATATGATAAAAAGTTCAAATAGTGGATGGGTCAAAATTAGCAATATCAGGCACCTGAACGTAACATTGCAGTTCCAGTCGGACTCCCATATATGATAAAAAGGTCAAATAGTGGATGGGTCAAAATTAGCAATATCAGGCACCTGAACGTAACATTGCAGTTCCAGTCGGACTCCCATATATGATAAAAAGGTCAAATAGTGGATGGGTCAAAATTAGCAATATCAGGCACCTGAACGTAACATTGCAGTTCCAGTCGGACTCCCATATATGATAAAAAGTTCAAATAGTGGATGGGTCAAAATTAGCAATATCAGGCACCTGAACGTAACATTGCAGTTCCAGTCGGACTCCCATATATGATAAAAAGTTCAAATAGTGGATGGGTCAAAATTAGCAATATCAGGCACCTGAACGTAACATTGCAGTTCCAGTCGGACTCCCATATATGATAAAAAGTTCAAATAGTGGATGGGTCAAAATTAGCAATATCAGGCACCTGAACGTAACATTGCAGTTCCAGTCGGACTCCCATATATGATAAAAAGTTCAAATAGTGGATGGGTCAAAATTAGCAATATCAGGCACCTGAACGTAACATTGCAGTTCCAGTCGGACTCCCATATATGATAAAAAGGTCAAATAGTGGATGGGTCAAAATTAGCAATATCAGGCACCTGAACGTAACATTGCAGTTCCAGTCGGACTCCCATATAGGATAAAAAGGTCAAATAGTGGATGGGTCAAAATTAGCAATATCAGGCACCTGAACGTAACATTGCAGTTCCAGTCGGACTCCCATATATGATAAAAAGGTCAAATAGTAGATGGGTCAAAATTAGCAATATCAGGCACCTGAACGTAACATTGCAGTTCCAGTCGGACTCCCATTTATGATAAAAAGTTCAAATAGTGGATGGGTCAAAATTAGCAATATCAGGCACCTGAACGTAACATTGCAGTTCCAGTGGACTCCCATATATGATAGAAAGGTCAAATAGTGGATGGGTCAAAATTAGCAATATCAGGCACCTGAACGTAACATTGCAGTTCCAGTCGGACTCCCATATGTAATAAAAAGTTTAAATAGTGGATGGGTCAAAATTAGCAATATCAGGCACCTGAACGTAATATTGAAGTTCCAGTGGGACTCCCATATATGATAAAAAGTTCAAATAGTGGATGGGTCAAAATTAGCAATATCAGGCACCTGAACGTAACATTGCAGTTCAAGTCGGACTCCCATATATGATAAAAAGTTCAAATAGTGGATGGGTCAAAATTAGCAATATCAGGCACCTGAACGTAACATTGCAGTTCCTGTCGGACTCCCATATATGATAAAAAGTTCAAATAGTGGATGGGTCAAAATTAGCAATATCAGGCACCTGAACGTAACATTGCAGTTCCAGTCGGACTCCCATATATGATAAAAAGGTCAAATAGTGGATGGGTCAAAATTAGCAATATCAGGCACCTGAACGTAACATTGCAGTTCCAGTCGGACTCCCATATATGATAAAAAGTTCAAATAGTGGATGGGTCAAAATTAGCAATATCAGGCACCTGAACGTAACATTGCAGTTCCAGTCGGACTCCCATATATGATAAAAAGGTCAAATAGTGGATGGGTCAAAATTAGCAATATCAGGCACCTGAACGTAACATTGCAGTTCCAGTCGGACTCCCATATATGATAAAAAGTTCAAATAGTGGATGGGTCAAAATTAGCAATATCAGGCACCTGAACGTAACATTGCAGTTCCAGTCGGACTCCCATATATGATAAAAAGGTCAAATAGTGGATGGGTCAAAATTAGCAATATCAGGCACCTGAACGTAACATTGCAGTTCCAGTCGGACTCCCATATATGATAAAAAGGTCAAATAGTGGATGGGTCAAAATTAGCAATATCAGGCACCTGAACGTAACATTGCAGTTCCAGTCGGACTCCCATATATGATAAAAAGGTCAAATAGTGGATGGGTCAAAATTAGCAATATCAGGCACCTGAACGTAACATTGCAGTTCCAGTCGGACTCCCATATATGATAAAAAGTTCAAATAGTGGATGGGTCAAAATTAGCAATATCAGGCACCTGAACGTAACATTGCAGTTCCAGTCGGACTCCCATATATGATAAAAAGTTCAAATAGTGGATGGGTCAAAATTAGCAATATCAGGCACCTGAACGTAACATTGCAGTTCCAGTCGGACTCCCATATATGATAAAAAGTTCAAATAGTGGATGGGTCAAAATTAGCAATATCAGGCACCTGAACGTAACATTGCAGTTCCAGTCGGACTCCCATATATGATAAAAAGTTCAAATAGTGGATGGGTCAAAATTAGCAATATCAGGCACCTGAACGTAACATTGCAGTTCCAGTCGGACTCCCATATATGATAAAAAGGTCAAATAGTGGATGGGTCAAAATTAGCAATATCAGGCACCTGAACGTAACATTGCAGTTCCAGTCGGACTCCCATATATGATAAAAAGGTCAAATAGTGGATGGGTCAAAATTAGCAATATCAGGCACCTGAACGTAACATTGCAGTTCCAGTCGGACTCCCATATATGATAAAAAGGTCAAATAGTGGATGGGTCAAAATTAGCAATATCAGGCACCTGAACGTAACATTGCAGTTCCAGTCGGACTCCCATATATGATAAAAAGTTCAAATAGTGGATGGGTCAAAATTAGCAATATCAGGCACCTGAACGTAACATTGCAGTTCCAGTCGGACTCCCATATATGATAAAAAGTTCAAATAGTGGATGGGTCAAAATTAGCAATATCAGGCACCTGAACGTAACATTGCAGTTCCAGTCGGACTCCCATATATGATAAAAAGTTCAAATAGTGGATGGGTCAAAATTAGCAATATCAGGCACCTGAACGTAACATTGCAGTTCCAGTCGGACTCCCATATATGATAAAAAGGTCAAATAGTGGATGGGTCAAAATTAGCAATATCAGGCACCTGAACGTAACATTGCAGTTCCAGTCGGACTCCCATATATGATAAAAAGGTCAAATAGTGGATGGGTCAAAATTAGCAATATCAGGCACCTGAACGTAACATTGCAGTTCCAGTCGGACTCCCATATATGATAAAAAGTTCAAATAGTGGATGGGTCAAAATTAGCAATATCAGGCACCTGAACGTAACATTGCAGTTCCAGTCGGACTCCCATATATGATAAAAAGGTTCAAATAGTGGATGGGTCAAAATTAGCAATATCAGGCACCTGAACGTAACATTGCAGTTCCAGTCGGACTCCCATATATGATAAAAAGGTCAAATAGTGGATGGGTCAAAATTAGCAATATCAGGCACCTGAACGTAACATTGCAGTTCCAGTCGGACTCCCATATATGATAAAAAGTTCAAATAGTGGATGGGTCAAAATTAGCAATATCAGGCACCTGAACGTAACATTGCAGTTCCAGTCGGACTCCCATATATGATAAAAAGTTCAAATAGTGGATGGGTCAAAATTAGCAATATCAGGCACCTGAACGTAACATTGCAGTTCCAGTCGGACTCCCATATATGATAAAAAGGTCAAATAGTGGATGGGTCAAAATTAGCAATATCAGGCACCTGAACGTAACATTGCAGTTCCAGTCGGACTCCCATATATGATAAAAAGGTCAAATAGTGGATGGGTCAAAATTAGCAATATCAGGCACCTGAACGTAACATTGCAGTTCCAGTCGGACTCCCATATATGATAAAAAGTTCAAATAGTGGATGGGTCAAAATTAGCAATATCAGGCACCTGAACGTAACATTGCAGTTCCAGTCGGACTCCCATATATGATAAAAAGTTCAAATAGTGGATGGGTCAAAATTAGCAATATCAGGCACCTGAACGTAACATTGCAGTTCCAGTCGGACTCCCATATATGATAAAAAGGTCAAATAGTGGATGGGTCAAAATTAGCAATATCAGGCACCTGAACGTAACATTGCAGTTCCAGTCGGACTCCCATATATGATAAAAAGTTCAAATAGTGGATGGGTCAAAATTAGCAATATCAGGCACCTGAACGTAACATTGCAGTTCCAGTCGGACTCCCATATATGATAAAAAGGTCAAATAGTGGATGGGTCAAAATTAGCAATATCAGGCACCTGAACGTAACATTGCAGTTCCAGTCGGACTCCCATATATGATAAAAAGTTCAAATAGTGGATGGGTCAAAATTAGCAATATCAGGCACCTGAACGTAACATTGCAGTTCCAGTCGGACTCCCATATATGATAAAAAGGTCAAATAGTGGATGGGTCAAAATTAGCAATATCAGGCACCTGAACGTAACATTGCAGTTCCAGTCGGACTCCCATATATGATAAAAAGTTCAAATAGTGGATGGGTCAAAATTAGCAATATCAGGCACCTGAACGTAACATTGCAGTTCCAGTCGGACTCCCATATATGATAAAAAGGTCAAATAGTGGATGGGTCAAAATTAGCAATATCAGGCACCTGAACGTAACATTGCAGTTCCAGTCGGACTCCCATATATGATAAAAAGGTCAAATAGTGGATGGGTCAAAATTAGCAATATCAGGCACCTGAACGTAACATTGCAGTTCCAGTCGGACTCCCATATATGATAAAAAGGTCAAATAGTGGATGGGTCAAAATTAGCAATATCAGGCACCTGAACGTAACATTGCAGTTCCAGTCGGACTCCCATATATGATAAAAAGGTCAAATAGTGGATGGGTCAAAATTAGCAATATCAGGCACCTGAACGTAACATTGCAGTTCCAGTCGGACTCC